>CAUYLG010010543.1:0-15901 GCA_963573385.1 Cacajao melanocephalus | reverse complement strand
GATGAGTTTGTGTCCTTTGTAGGGACATGGATGAAGCTGGAAACCATCATTCTCAGCAACTGACACAAGAACAGAAAATCAAACACTGCATGTTCTCACTCACAGGCAGGTGTTGAACAATGAGAACACGTGGACACAGGGAGGGAAGCATCACACACTGGGGTCTGTTGGGAGAGCCAAGGGAGGGACAGTGGGGAGTTGGGGAGGTCGGGGAGGGATAACATGGGAAGAAATGCCAGATGTGGGTGACGGGGGGGATGGAGGCAGCAAACCACATTGCCATGTGTGTACCTATGCAACAATCCTGCATGATCTGCACATGTACCCCAGAACCTAAAATAACAAAAAAAGAAAGAAAGACACAGAGCCACAACCAGACTTTTAGAAAGTGATTTGAAAATAAGCTGAGACAATGCTTAAGCAGAAAGGTAAATAACAAGGGCAGCAGCTAAAGGCAGAAAGAGAAACTAGTAAAGATTTTCAGATTTAAGAACAAGAGCTGTCCTAAAAGCAGAAGGAAGGGACTAATAAGGACAAAGATTTGGATTTAAATAACAGCCTTGTAGAACTGAGATCCTGAAGAGTCACTGCAGAAAGAATATAATTGAGAATAGAATAGAAAGCCTGGTGGAAAATAATCAAATTGAGGGCAAGCATAAATAAATGATATTTAAGACTGCATGGCCATTATGCAGATATATGAATATTTAATATCTAAAGAATTGAGAGTCGTGTATTCAGTTGTGATATGAGAAACTGAGTTCATGTTTAGATGCAACTATGACAAAATATTTCAACTTAATCAGTTCTCAGCATCCATGAGAGAAGGAATTAATGAGTGAAAAGAGAAAAAGAGTCTCAAGAAATGACCAGTTTGCTACCATATGATTTATGCTGTCTTTGAAACAAACCTTGTGCAATTCATATAGCGTAATTATTACTAGGAAAAAAATATGTATTATTGAATGATAGATTTACAGAAGCTACTCTATCAATCTGATTTATAATTTTATAAAATGTAAGAAATATCACCTTACAGAGTGGCTTTTAAAGTAAAAATTGATATGGCAGTCGTTAAGCAGAATTTCATTTCCTTGGTATTTTCATGGTTTACTAGCTCATTATTTTTAGATAATAAAAATATCCCCTTAATGCTGAAACGTCAGTGCAAAATATATATAGTACAATGAAGAAAAATAATATAGTAGAAAAAATTAAACTCTTAAGAGGCCTTGTCGTATTCTTTCAAGAGAATATTAGCATCTGTTAATCAATTTAGTCATGCTTTTATTCAAAAATATTTATTGAATGTTTAACATGAGCAATTAAGTGGAATACGCACATAAAAATGAATATTTCTCTACTTTTAATATTTGTAGTTCCCGCTACTTTTTTGTTTTTTTCCCATAATTATGGTGACAAATGTAATATATTAATTAACAATATACTTACATTCAAAAGTGTATTAAAGAAGCTCATTAAGAGAAACTAAGCATAAATATACTTGTAACCCAAAATAATATCACACATCATAATCGTTAATTTTGGATTTCTAAAATATTTGCATTTTATACTGTTTTATAATTTTGGCCTTAAAATTTACCTTAAGTAATCTGAGCTCTAAACCTTTATTTGAATAGCCATGAAAATTCACTGTAATATACCATATTTTGTTTCTTTTCTGCGGCTAACCCTCCCAGAGAATAGCCAGGCAAAGTCTGATATTTTAATAAGTAAGAGAGGAGGTACTAAAGACAGACCGATTTCATGTACTAATATTTACTGCCCCTAAAGCATAAGGTGCTCTTTTAGCTGTGGAACAATGTAATAAAATACATATTTAAGATTCTACAAATGGCTTTAGGATAATTCAAAATACATAAATGGGTTTAAAAGGCTGTATAGTATTACAACCAATATTGGAGGAAATCAGACAAAAAAGTTTCCTATTATAAATACTGGTTACATAATCCCCACACACAGGAATGACAGAGAATTCTTACAGAGATGATTGTGTGGAACACATGAACGATAATGCTGTGGTGACATTGCCAACCTTCACATCATGAGATAAGCTAGCTGAGAATAAATTATTTTAATAATAGGTCTTTACCCCATAGTACTTCACTGCTCGTATATATTTAGATCAGAAGAATGACAAACAGATTTTGAGATCTGCACATGCTTGCATCACCTGTATAAACAATATCTGAAAGTTGGCCTAAACCTGACCAGGTACAGTGGCTCACACCTGTAATCCCAGCACTTTGGGAGGCCGAGGCGGGTGGATCACTTGCAGTCAGGAGTTCAAAACAAGCCTGGCCAACATGGTGAAACCCCATCTCTACTAAAAAATAGAAAAATTATCCAGCTGTGGTGGTATGTGCCTGTAATCCCAGCTACTTGGGAGGCTGAGGTAGGAGAATCACTTGAACCCCAGGAAGCCGAGGTTGCACCACTGCATTCCAGTCTGGGCGACCGAAAGACTCCCTGAAAAGCAAAAACAAAACCAAAAGCAAAAAAGGAAGTTGGCATAAACCTGATATATGAAGAAAACCTTGATGAATTCTTTCTGTTTCGTAAAAAGAACCCATTTTCTCTCCTTACCTTCTCACGTCTCTCACTCCCCAAACTTCATGCAGTATCCTTCAAATAATTAAGACTGAGGTGATCATTAGCTAGTGTGTAAACTTTCCCTGTTATAAACAGCTACCATCAGTGAAGTGTCTTAGTCTGTTTTCTGCTGCTATAACAGAATACTACAGACTGGGTAATTTATAAAGAAAAGAGACAGTGGGCTCATGATTCTGGACCCTTAGAAGGCCAAGATTGAGGGACCATGTCTGTTAAGGGCCTCCGTGTTGCATTATCCCATGGTGGAAGAGCAGCACACAAGACAGAGACGAAATGGGGACTGAACCTGGGAGTAGGTTAATTATCAGGAGCTCAATCCTGTAATAATTAACCTACCTCCAGGATAATAGCGTTAATCTGTTCATGAGGGCTAACACCCCCTTAAATGCCCATCTCCCAATACCGTTACATTGGCAATTAAATTTAAACATGATCACTAACACAGACACAGAAAATCAAATACTGCATCTCATCACTTGGGGGCTAAATGATGAGGACCCAGGTACACATAGAGGGGAACATCACACACTGGGGCCTATTGGGGGGTGAGGGCTGGGAGAAAGGAGAGGATAAGGAAAAATAACCAATGGATATTAGTCTTAATACCTGGGTGATGAAATAATCTGTACAACAAACCCCCATGACACAAGTTTACATATGTAACAAACCTGCACATGTACCTGAACTTAAAAGTTAAAAAAAAATTTCAACATGCATTTTGGAGGAAACATTCAAACTATAGCAAATACATACCAAAAAATCTATTTTTCTAAGTCTTCATTGTTCAAATGCTCTATAACCTGAGTTCCCACAATCAATATAGTGTAAGACAGTTAAGTTTGTCATGGTATGGAATACGCATCAGTAACACGACGGCCCTCTCATTCATCTTTGCTTAACAAATGGCTATCATGATCAATCCAGTTCCCATCTTTGGATGTTGTAATCTTTCTCTATGATTTTCACATATCGTAAAATTCATGACAAGCAAATCAATTCCGAAGTTGCAAATATGACAAAAGTCACAGAATTTTGTAAGGTCAATTATTACATAAAAGCCACTGTCCGACAATAATCTAGCAACTGTAAACCACATAACAATTAGTTTAAATTAGAGAATCAAAATAAGTTTTAAGACAGAAATGCTGCTTCAAAACATTATTGGAATAACAAAATAATGAGAGAGGCCCTTGGGGAAAATCAATGAAGTCCTCTAATATTTTTTCACAAAAATGTCTCTGGAGCAAAACATGAAAAGTCAAATGTTGTGTAAATATTGCTATATTGTGCTATTAGACCGATTTTAAGAATTATACCAGTAACTAGGATACGGTTCTAATTTATAAAATCTACACATTAAATATAAAATAGAATAAACGTATTTTTTTACTTTTTAGTTTCTTTCAAGAAGATAAATTCTTAATCAAATATTTTGCATGTGTGTTCCTTTTTTAAACTGAGTTTTACTAAGATTATTTTGGACAGGGAAAAGATGCATATGCCACTTATTCTTTCAAATGAAAAACCTGGTACATTCAGAAAAACTTCTGAACAAATAGTAAGTGAAATGCCTAATAATAAGCTACTTTCTATAAAAAATAGAGTATACATTGAGTAAGCAGTTGATAAGGCCATTTGCAGGTTTTTATTGACTAACAATGAGTTATAAAATCTATATATATGTCTATTCCCTTTGAAAGCCTTTCTCAAATATTATAAAATGTTGCTGATAACATGAGATTTTGACATGGTGATCTTCAGTATTTCAACATCAAGGGCTGTCTGTAAATCATCCTAAGAAATAGCAAGATATCCTGGTACCTGGTTTATTTAGAGATTGGGTCAACCTTAAATTACTTCAGAAAGTATCCTGAACAAAATTGTATGTCTGCACATAATTACTCTCATTATTAAAAGAAGAATTAATCTATAAATCTAGATTATTATATGTTCTGGTTAGTGAAATTTCAAATGAGAAAACTTCAAATAGCTGCAAATTTACCATTTCATTCTGCTTATACACAAATTGCCTTCAGTGGCCTCAAGAAAGTGCTCAAATTGAAATTCATCAGGTCATTATCATCAGATGAATGAATCAACTATACCAAGAAATTGTAATGTCGTGTGCATGTATAAAATTAACCATGATTATAAAGATCAAAGTGCATCACTCAATTATAATTTAAAAACTAGAAAACACAAAGGAATAGTACAAATATGACTGATCTTAATAAAGAGACAAACTAAATTGAATAAAAGCTTGTAAAGAAATAGAATTATGCAAATCTTTTTTGTTTCTATGGAAATACAATATTTTTAAATGATTTTAAGCAATTCCTCTGTGAATGTTAATTAGAAAATGGAAGCATAAGCTATGAAAAGGGCTTTCAATTTTTTCTCTACACTTTCTTGTGTCAATCTCAAACTACAGAAGAGCTGAAAGAATTCTTATAACTGTATCACCACCACCTAAATTCTGTTAACAATTTACCACAAATATTTCATTACATACCTACCCATCTTTTTATCTATGCATCAGTGCATTTTTTGATACATTTCAAAGCTGCAAGTTTCAGTCCACTACACGCCCAACCACTGTAGCATGCATATTATGGAGTTCAATATTTGCTTACAAATCTTTTCTTACTTTTGAGATAAGATTCACAAGAACGAAATATTCAATTCCTTGATGTGCCATTATATGAACTTTAACATGCATGTATCATTGTAATACAAATCCCTATCAGACATTAAGACATGATTCCAGAAACTTTTCTTGTACTTGTTCATAGTCATTCCCTTTCCCAGAACTTCCAGAAGCATACACTATATTTTTTTCTGTTAGTTTAACTTGTTCCTCAGATTCACATAAATGGAACTACTATACAGAGTATATATACTGCAATGCAAGTCTTTCAGCATGTTTTTGAGATTCATCCATTTATTTTTTAGTGTACCAGTAGTTCATTATTTTGTATTCTTCAGTAACATTTCATTGTATATTTCCCCTTCCTAATGATGGACACCTTGGCTCCTTCCAGGATCCTATATTTTGCTACAATGAAAAAAGATGCTATGACATTTCTGGAAGAGTCTTTTGGGGAACATGTGTTTTCATTTTTCCTGGGTAAATTTCCAACAGTGAAATTGCATAGGGTAAGATTAACTTTATGAGAAACTGCCAGATCTTCCTCCAAAGTGATTGTGCTTTTGTTTTTAAAATAAAATATTTGCTGAATATTGGTTTTAAGCAACAACATGCAATGTCATCCTGAAAGTCTTAGAAAGAATACACATCAATACATATGTTTCCAGAAAAGAGAAATAAATTATTCTCCATATTGACCCCTTTTAATTACATGCTATACTTAATGTACTCAAATATTTAATGCCAGATATTTTAGCCTCAAAAAGTTTATTTTCATATGTAAATGTGATTTAATGTTTAATCTACAAAGATAAGAACCTTAGAATGCATTAAATTTATATTAGATACTAATGTATTTTAAGAAAGAAATCATAGTAGTAATTACTGGCACTATGGCTTCAATATAGAATTTGTTGATTAAAGAACTGAATACAATCTTTTTTTATTTTTTCTGCTCTCCCCTAAAGCACTTGTTCATTCATATATAAATGTACTCATCAACTCAATAATAATTTGTGGAGTGCCTACTAAGATCTGGAACAAGTCAAATATATTTACTATAGTTGTTGGTATAGTTCTGTAATTGTTTTATCCTCTTACTCTGTATTTTTAACATACAATCTTTTTTGTTTTTAATGCCCCTCCTTTTCCTTTTCTGTCTCCTATTAGCTGTCATAACACATTCAATCTTAAAACATACAGAAAAACACAGTCAGAGACAGAAGTTTTGGCATAATCCTGTAGAAACCATGCATGCATAAGCTACACTGCCTGCCAGTCAGTCAGGTGGATGCTGTGCTTTATGGGACCCAAATAATACTCCAAGAACAAAAGCTTCCCCTGACCTGCAGGCTGACTCACCTAGATGCCCCTACACTCTTTTATATGTCCTCACTCTGGCTGGTGACTAGGGTCCTGTGCCCAGGGCACTGATTCTCAGGTTTACAGTAATGCCCACCACCTAACAGAGAACTTTATTACTGTCAAGCCTTGCCCACCACTTGGGATCTCTTTAGCTTCCTTTCATGTTGAAACCGAGCGCTTTCAGACATTGAGTCCACTGGCTACTCTGTTCATGAACTGGCTTCCAGTCGTGGATTGCTACCCTTTATAACAGACATCTGACACATTTTGACACTCAATTCTGCCTTTATAGTCAGTCTCTCAAATGACTTGAAATTATCAGACGTATTACTCCTCTACCTTCAGGGCTTCCTGGACATAGAGAAAACACCTGTGGTCTCACCTCATATCTCTCAGGTCTTTGACTGCATTAGTATCTGAGGGCTGCTGTAACAAATTACCATAACTGAGTTACTTAAAAGCAGCAGCAATTTGTTCTCTCACAATGTGGAGACTAGAAGTCTGAACATAAAGTGTTGGCATGACCCTATTTCCTCCGAAGGCTGGGTGGGAGAATCCTTCCTTGCCTTTTCCAGCTGCTGGTGACTCCAAAGCGTTTCTTGACTTGTGGCTAAATAACTCTTATCTTTGCCTTTATCTTCACATTACCCTTCCTCCTGTATCCTTTCCCCTTCTCTTCTCTTCAAAGGATACATATCGGATTTAGGGCCTACTCTCATGGAGGATAA
The DNA here is from genome assembly GCA_963573385.1 of Cacajao melanocephalus. Lineage (NCBI taxonomy): Eukaryota > Metazoa > Chordata > Mammalia > Primates > Pitheciidae > Cacajao > Cacajao melanocephalus. The sequence goes on along the minus strand of CAUYLG010010543.1, from coordinate 8,527 downwards.
CCTCCTCTCAAGGTTCTATGTTAATTACACCTGCAAAGATCCTTTTTCCAAATAAGATTACATTTTCGGGTTCCAGGTAGATACATACATTTTGATGGGTCACTATTGAACTCATTACAAGCTCTCTCAATACTCTTTTTGATTATCTATGCTTCTTCATGTAGGCCTAATCCAATTTCACACTTGAATGAAGAATATTGTCAACTTGCACATATCTTCTGAAATAAGTTTTAGTGATTATTGTTAAAGTAAAAAATGATTGTTTTTTGCTTTATTTTTTTTCAAAAAACTAAACAAGAAGTTTCATGCAGCATGTTAGCCTGTTGGTTTCGTGGTGACGGGTAGAGTCTAAGGAGAGAGAACATATCTTCCTTCATCTTCCTACAGCATGATTTTAGAGATGCTTCTTAGAAAATAACTGGGAGTGGGATTTTAAAGGCCAGCTTGAGTTTGGTCTCCCACTCCAGGGATTGATCTGAGCAGTTCACGGTATGAAAGAAACCCAGCTTAGGAAAATACATGGAGCAGACTCAGCCCTCACACCTACAGCAGTCTGCCAAGACTCCTGAGGTTGTATCAGAAGAAATGAGTAGGGAATCCATAACCATTAATACTTCTTGATGTACTCCAAACCTTGATTGTACAAACTTGTTATTTATTTGCACCAGTTTGTCTCACTCATAGCTTTTCAAGCTTGGCATTGCATACATATTTTGTGGGGTCTGTCCTGTATGTTACAGGATATTCACCAACCTGCACTCACTTGGATTACAGTCATACCACTTCCCAGTTATGGGGAACAAAAATATTTCCAGACATTGTCAAATGTCCCCTGGGGAATAAAATCACTCCTAGTTGATAACGATTTGTTTACGTGAGCAGGTTAATATTCACCAGCAAAATGATACCCTTAAATTATATACATTTCTGTTACGTTAAAGTTGCTGGGAAGCCATCTTATGAGATGCACAAGTTTTTCCATTAAAAATACTTCAAAAACCTTTTGGATTCTCTATAGTTTGACAATTTTTTGTTCCATTAAGTGTATCTTTTAGATAGGTGTAACATCCATTTCACCTTTTTGAGGATTGATAGTATTTTCTTTAACGTAATAGGGCTATTTAAGCCTCTTATATTCCAGGTCATTAATTTTAATGGTTAAGACACTGTTATATGGCACTCTCAGACAGCAAAGATGCACGCTGATAATTCTACTCCTGTGTGAGGAAATATTTTCCTTGGTAAAGACAAAACATTCCTTTGAATTTAGAAACATTTCATTTCTAAGGTTCCATTTTATTTAAAGCTCCATTAGCCCCAACATATTGAGTAATAGCTCACTGTTTTGCCCCACATATGATTCATTTGAAGATGTAGAAAAGCTCCTAAAAATATCTAACTGGTATTTATAGACCTTCTGTTTCTCTGTAATACAATGGGAAGTGTTTCTAATTAAACTGGGATAGAAAGGAAGCAAGCAAACAAAAGATGATGTGAAACCACAGCCTATCCTTTATTTCAGATAATTTCCTATCCTTACTTGAATGGATAATACTGTAAATTTATCTATTAATATGTCAACTCTCCTTCATCTGGCAAAACCTGTACTGAAATAGTTTAAGTTCTTATTTAAGAAGCATATAATATGATTAAAAGCTGAATCACATTGGCTTTTATGTTTCAGATGCCAGAAAATTCCAGTTTGGTAAATTTCTAAAAAGATGGATCAATTCGGGCAGTTTCAGTCCAATAAGACATTTATTATAAAAATATGATTAGTGGACAAAGATAAAAGACCTACATGAACGAAGTATAGACAGTACTCACTACTCTCCTCTTTGGAGACTTTCTTTTATGTGGTGTTTCCAAGTTTTGTGTGGACTAACATTTATATAATTCTGAGGGAGTGGGCCTCTTAAAAAAATAATACTATCAATACTAATGTAAGCTCACGGTCACAAAAAACAGATCTTGCAAATTGATATCTCTGAAGCTTAACCTTCCCAGCCACTGTCTTTATTAGGATCCACTGTTTTTTCTACTTCTCTCCTACTCCACGTCAAAATACCTCCTGGAATTCTGAGCCATAATGAACTCCAAGTGTGACTCACTTCCAACAGCTCTGAGGAAGAGATAGGACAGAATGACACACTGGCACCCTTTCTTTTTGGTGTTTTCTTTACTTACCATAGGCCAGTATGCAATACTTGGATTTTTTGTTTTACTTTACAAAAATGTTTTCACTTTTATTGAGCACACTGTACAGAGTTATATGTACCCTAACTCTCATATACAATTTCCTCTCATTAACAACTTGTATTAGTGAGATACATTTATAATTGATGAATGAATGTATTATTGTTAACTAAAGTAGTTTAGAGTTCACTCTGTGTTGTAAAATTCTGTAGCCTTTGACAAATGTATAATGTCATATATCCACCATGAGAATATGATGCAGAATAATTTTGCCACTCTTATATCCCGTGTTTTACTTATTCGTATCTCCCCATTTCCTTGCAAGCCACTGAAAATCACTGATCCTTTTTACTGTGTCTATAGTTTTTGCTTTTCCAGTCTGTCATATGGTTGGGATTACATAGGCTTTTCAGATTGATTTATCTCAATTAACAATATATATTTGCATTTCTTCCATGTCTTTTTGTGGCTGGATGTTTATTTTTTTTTTCTAGTTTTTTTATTTTCTGAGTACATCACAGTTTGTTTACCCATTCACCTATTGAGGGACACTTTGGATGCTTTCAGTTTTGGGTAATTGTGAAAAACCTGCAATAAACATTCAGGTGCACTATGCGTGGACATAGTTTTGAAATCCTATCAGTAAATAACTAAGAGCATTTTTTTCATGTGTTTGTTGGCCACATAAATGTCTTCTTTTGAGGAGTGTCTGTTCGTATCCTTTGCCCGCTTTTTGATGGGGTTTTGTTTTTTCTTATACATTTGTTTAAGTTCTTTATAAACTCTTGATATCAGCCCTTTGTAAGATGGGTAGATTGCAAAAATTTTCTCCCATTCTGCAGGTTGCCTGTTCACTCTGATGATAGTTTCTTTGCAGAAGCTGTTTAGTTTAATCAGATCTCATCTGTCAATTTTGGCTTTTGTTACCATTGCTTTTGGTGTTTTAGTCATGAAGTTTTTTCACATGCCTATGTCCTCAATGGTATTGCTTAGGTTTTCTTCTAGGATTATGATTGTTTTAGGTCTTACGTTTAAGTCTTTAATCCATGTTATTATTTTTTTTTTTGAGATCAAGTTTTGCTTTTGTTGCCTAGGCTAGGGTGCAATGACAGGATCTTGGCTCACCGCAATCTCCACCGCCTAGGTCCAAGTGATTCTCCTGCCTCATCCTCCTGAGTAGCTGAGATTACAGGCATGTACCACCATGACTGCCTAATTTTGTATTTTTAGTAGAGTTGGGGTTTCTCCATGTTGGTCAGGCTGGTCTTGAACTCCCAACCTCAGGTGATCCGCCTGGCTTGGCCTCCCCTCCCAAAGTGGGATTACAGGTGTGAGCCACCATGGGCAGCCAAGTGAATTTTTGAATAAAGTGTAAGGAAGGGGTCCAGTTTCAGTTTTCTGTATAGGGCTAGCCAGTTTACCCAACACTATTTACTAAATAGTGAATCCTTTCCCCATTGCTTGTTTTTGTCAGGTTTGTCAAAGATCAGATGGTTGTAGGTGTGTAGGTTATTTCTGAAACCTCTGTTCTGATTCATTGGTTTAGCTATCTGTTTTGTTACACATACCATGCTGTTTTGGTTACTGTAGCCGAGTAGTATAGTTTGAAGCTAGGCAGTGTGATGCTTCCAGCTTCATTCTTTTTGCTTAGGATTGGCTTGTTTATACAGGCTCTCTTTTTTTTTTGGATCCATATGAAATTTAAAGTAGTCACTGGTCGTTATAGAAATGCAGATTAAAATCCACAAATGAGATACCATTTTATGCCAGTAAGAATGGCGATCATTAAAAAGTCAGGAAACAATAGATGCTGGAGAGGATGTGGAGAAATAGAAATGCTTTTACACTGTTGGTGGGAGTGTAAATTAGTTAAACCATTGTGGAAGACAGTGTGGAGATTCCTCAGGGATCTAGAGCTAGAAATACCAACTGACTGAGCAATCCCATTACTGGGTATATACCCAAAGTATTACAAATCATTCTACTATAGAGACACATGCCCATGTATGTTAATTGCAGCACTATTCACAATAGCAAAGACTTGGAAGCAACCCAAATGCCCATCAATGATAGACTGGATAAAAAGTGGCACAAATACACCATGGAATACTATGCCACCATAAAAAAAGACGATTTCATGTCCTTTGCAGGGACATGGATGAATCTGAAAAACATCATTCTCAGCAAATTAACACAAGAATAGAAAACACATGGACACAGGTAGCAGAACATCACACACCAGGCCTGTCATGGAAAGGAGGGCTAGGGGAAGGACAGCATTAGGAGAAATACCTAATGCAGACGACAGGTTGATGGGTGCAGCAAACCACCATGGCACATGTATACCTATGTAACAAAACTGCACATTCTGCACATGCATCCCAGAACTTAAAAAAAAAAAAACAGTTGTACAATAGCCTGTCTCTCATGGAACCTCACATGAAATTCTGTTAATAAAAGCTTCCTCAGACACAGTGACAAAGGGGTGCTGCTGGAAACTATGTTGCTCAAAGTTTTATCATACCCCACAGCTGACTACAACCTCAAACTGGTATTTTAAGCTTAATTCCTGCACACAAAGTTTCAGCTCAGCTATGGACAACAGATAACCACCAAAAGAGAAGAAAAATAAGGGCTCAGAGAAACTAAAAACACAAAAGCAATGCACTGTTATGTTAATAAAATAGCTTTATATCATGTGAAATCCGTAGCTTAATCTGCACCCAGCCATTTTTTAGCTTAAGCACAACTGAATAGCTACCTTGTTTAAAGTCTTATCAGCGTCTTTTTGAATACCAACATCCATAGCCACACACACACCCAAAAAATAACTAAGAACATAATTGTTCATAATTGTTGTATCATATTATAAAGTTATATTCAGGCTAGTAACAATCTACTAACTTTCATCCAAAGTAACAATGACATTTTTATCCCCATTAGCAATGAATGAGAATTCCGCATCCACCCTAGCATTTGGTAATGTCAGTTTTTTGGAAGTGAGCCCTTCTAATAAGTATTTGTGGCATCTCACAGTTCCTTAATGACAAATTATATGGAACATCTTTTGCATATGTTTGTTATCTGTATGTATTTTTGGTCAGATATTTACTCAGATATTTTGACCATTTTTAATGTTTCTTGTTCACTTGTTTTTGAGTTTTAAGAGTTATTTTATGTATTGGAACAGGTATTTTATCAAATACGTATTTTTCAAATATTTTCTCCCAATCTGAATGGTGATCATTAAAAAGTCAGGAGACAAGAGATGCTGGAGAGGATGGGGAAAAACAGGAATGCTTTTACACTGTTGGTGGGAGTGTAAATTAGTTCAACCATTGTGGAAGACAATGTTGCCTTCCCTCGAGGATCTAGAACCAGAAATACCATTTGATCCAGAAATCCCACTACTTCATATATACCCAAAGGATTATAAATCATTCTACTATGAACACATATGCACACATATGTTCATTGCAGCATAATTTACAAAGGCAAAGACTTGGAACTAACCCAAATGCCCATCAATGATAGACTGGATAAAGAAAATGTGACACATATACACAATGGATTACTATGCAGCCATAAAAAAGGATGAGTTCATGTCCTTTGCAGGAACATGAAGCTGGAAACCATCATTCTCAGAAAACTAACACAGGAACATAAAACCAAACACTGCATGTTCTCGCTTGTAAGTGGGAGTTGAACCATGAGAACACCTGGACACAGGGAGGGGAGCATGATACACCAGGGCCTGTTGAGGGGTGGGGGGACTAAGGGAAAGCGAGCATTAGGACAGTTACCTAATAAATGTGCGCCTTAAGACCTAGATGGCAGGTTGATGGGTGCAGCAAACCACCATGGTATATTATACCTATGTAACAAACCTGCAAGCTCTGCACATGTATCCCAGAACTTAAAGTGTAATAACAAAAAAAGAATTATAAAAGAAACTGTGTGAAATAGATGATGGAGAATAACTGAATAAGTAAAATTAACCATTTAAGTCATTAGAGTAAATGCGTATAAATTGAATTATCCCATTAAGATTCAAACCCCAGCTTTAAGACGTTTTTTGAAATTTATAAGAAGTTAAAAATAAAGGTGCACAGAAATACCTGGTAAATATAGCCAAAAAAAAAAAAATCTATCCTAAACTAGATGGAATTTAAAGTAAAAACCACTAAATAGATTAAAAAGCAATGCCATATAATTATACCATATAATGATAATGGGGTACAATATATTTTTAATGTGAACATTATAAACCTCCAGGCACTAGCACTAAAAATTTGTTTAAAAAACAGCAGCAAGCTATACAGAGATAAAGCTTTTGAAATTCGAGGTAACTATTTCTGACAAAAATGGTAAGCCAGACACACTTATTCTCTTGCAAAGAATGATTAAAAAGGAGAAAACAATGAGAACATTTTTTTTAATTTTAATGAACTAGAAAAAAACACAGAAGCCAAAAGCTAAGTGAACTTAAGAATTCAAAGAGATAAACAGAGCACAAAAATGCCTTTCACCTTGATAAAATTTGCTTCACTTGTGAACTTGAGCTTTCAAACTGATGGGAAATATGTTTAGGGACAGGAGATAAATCTTAGAACATATTTCCAGTGAAGAACCAAATGGATTTTCCCATCTACAGATAAAAGTGAAATCCTATGGCTGAAAGCATAATGGTGAAGTGGAAATTTCATGTGCATGCGTGCGTGCGCTAAGAAAATCACCTCTCTCAACAGCACAGGGTTGATGGAAAAACAAAATATTTCATAAAAATATGTAACTATCTTCTAGTCTTTATGAGTTTTTAGCCCAAACTAACACTACCTACATAGTATGAAAATAATTTCAAGCCAGTAACTTTTATTGAATCTCTGCAAGTTGGTAATGCCCTAAGACCTGGGTGATATATTATCTTTGGAAATCACTTTTACAGGGAGAAACAAAGAATAATGACAACTACAGCCGCAAAATATTAAAACTTGCAAAAAAAAAAAAAAGGCGCCAATAGTAAAGACAAACAGGAATCACAAAAAAACACAGTAATATTCTTAATGACTTCAAATATTAAAATTATCAAACACATAAAGTAGGTGTGCTTTCTGTTCACAATAACAAAGACTTGGAATCAACCCAAATGCCCATCATTGATTGACTGGATAAAGAAAATGTGACACATGGAATACTCTGCAGCCATAAAATAGGATGAGTTCATGTCCTTTGCAGGGACGTGGATGAAGCTGGAAACCATCATTCTCAGCAAATTAACACAAGAACAGAAAACCAAACACCACATGTTCTCACTCATAAGTGGGTGTTGAGCAATGAGAACACATGGACACAAGGAAGGGAACATCACACACCGGGGCCTGGTGGGGGTAAGGGCTGGGGGTGTATAGAAAGGGGTAGGGGCATAGGGAATGGATAGCATTAGGAGAAATACCTAATGTAGATGATGGGTGAGGGGTGCAGCAAACCACCATGGCACGTGCATACATATGTAACAAACCTGCACGTTTTGTACCTGTACTCCAGAACTTAAAGTATAATAAAAAGAAAAGTATGTGTGCCTTATTATGTTTAAAATTTTAATACACTGAGAAAATGAATAAGAAGCAAGAGACTATTTCAAATGATCAATTAAATTTGAAAATAAAGAAATAGGTATTTTGGGTAGCAATTTATTTATACATATATACATAAACACATACATAAAAACAGAAGCATAACAGTAATACAGAACAAAGACAAATATACAACCTTAAATTCAACAAAAAGTAATAAAAAATTATCTCAAATAAAAGTTGAGAATTTAATTTTTAAAGGAAACAATGGAAAGTCATTGAATTGCATTTTTTAAATTGAGAGTCAAATTAAAAATTAATGTCAAAAAATAGTTTGTCACCAACAGATCTTTACTAAAGAAAAATTTAAATGATAAATTTCTTTTTTGAAAGAAAGAAAAAGAGAGGAAAGAAAGAGTGAAAGAAAGGAAAAAAAAGAATGTAAGAGAGAAAGAAAGAGGGAGAGAGAATGGGATTCTTGTTCTATTGCCCAGGCTAGAATGCAGTCTAAAAATGGGTATTAAAATCCTCTTTTATGCCAATAATTGTGCTTAACAATGGAGACAGGAAGGAATAAGGGATGAAAATAACAAACAAGCATCCAACCAGTGTTTTACTTAAATCTGTGAAATGCTATGCAATTGCTGAGGAGTGATTTACTTCCAATTATGTGGTCACTTTTAAAATAGGTATAATGTGATACTGAGAAAAATGTATGTTTTGTGGATTTGGGGTGGAGAGTTCTGTAAATATTTGTT
>CAUYLG010010540.1:0-53296 GCA_963573385.1 Cacajao melanocephalus | reverse complement strand
GTCTTTTTATAATAGCCATTGTAACTGAGATAAGATGATATCTCATTATGGTTTTGATTTGTATTTCCCTGATGATTAGTGACATGGAGTCTTTTTTTTATATACCTATTGGCCATTTGTATGGGTCTTTTTTTTTTTTTTGGAAACGTACTTTTCAGTTCAATTTTTTTCTGTTGAATTGAGTTTCTTGTATATTCTAGGTATTGCTCTCCTGTCAGATGCATAGTTTGCAAATATTTTCCCCTATTCTGCAGGTTGTCTTTTCACTCTGTTAATTTTTTCTTTTGCTGTGCTGAAACTTTTTAGTTTAATATGGTACCATTATTTTGGTTGCCTGTGCCTTTGAGGTCTTAGCCATAAAATCTTTGCTTAGACCAATGTCCTGAAGTGTTTCCCCTGTAATTTCTTCTAGTGGTTTTACAGTTTTGGGTCTTAAGTCTCTAATACATTCTGAGTTAATTTTAATGTACAATGAGGAATAGGGATCTAGTTTTACTCTTCTGCACGTGGATATCCAGTTTCCTCAGCACTATTTATTGAAGAAGGTATCCTTTTCCCAATGTATGTTCTTGGTACCTTTATCAAAAGGGGCAAAGTTAAGGATGCTGGACATCCAGGAAGAGAAGATAGGTGATTTTTTAAAGCAAACATTAAGGAGCCTTATTATTATTCTGAATCAATCTTCAGATAGCTATATGGCCAGGACCAGGCACAATTTATGATGAGTCACAAAGAGGATCTTTAATTGTCTGATTTTCTTTAATTTTCGAGCTGTGTAATTAGGGGGAAGCAGTTTGCTTTAAGATACACACACACACACACACACACACACACACACACACACACTTTGGAAGTTTTGTTAAATTGGGTTCTTTCCATCAGGGGAAATAAGCAGAATTATGAGATAATCCCCATCCTTTAAGATAATGAAATTTTCCTCCATAAGGCCACTGCCTGAACCCAATGCCAAAGCCAAATAAACTAGCAATAATATGGTTATGAATTGAGAGACAGGTGAACATGATTCTTGCCTTCTCTAATCCCAAGAAGACAAATAGGGAAGTTGATGAAGGATGGACTATAAACAAACAAACAAAAACAATCAGTCACTGAGGCAGTGAGCCTGTCCTTCTAGGAGAAGGAGAATTTCCATTTCTGCATTCCTGAAAGAGTGTCTCCAAAGGACAGCAAGTGTTATCTCCACTGAATTAAGCATTTGCCTCCCATTTGGACTCTGGACTCCACATACCTTATTAGTGAGGTGAGGCGAAGGCAGTGGGATTCACATTTTAGAATGGAATTATCATTCTAAGAGTTGTGCAATCACATTCACTGCCTTAATGACTTCCTAGATATAAATAGAAAATACAAGTAGCCTAACTTTAATTTCTGTCTAAATGCTCCTAGCCCCACATTGATTTTTATGTTCTGATATAAACAAGATATTATTTGTTTTCATGGTTATTATGGTCTGTAAATCTTGTTAGACTTTTGATTCCTTGATTCCTCATGATCTGGATAAAAGTTGGTCTAGAGAGATATAGAGAAATAAGAATAGAGCAATGCTTCGGAAAACAAATACTTCAAGACTTCTAGAAGGACTAACAGCCAACTGTGCTGAATTCTGCAGAACCACAAAGAAGATGATCAGCATTCATTTACCTGTTGTTTAATGAGAGCATATTATATGTGATATGTGGTGCTGGATGCCAGGAATACAAAGAAAATACAAAAGATACCTTACCTTCACATAACTCAGAATCTGGTGTGAGAGAGAGACATGGCAATAGTTTAAGTGCATGAGTTAAATGATTTGTTATAATTATGTGCTGTGGTAGAAGTGAAGAAGAGGCAATAAGAACAGGAATAATGCAAGGTTTCTGGGGTAAGGTAATATTGAGCTATGCCTTGATAAGAAATTTCCATGCAGAAAAGGGACATATGAGCATTACAGATCAGTGAAGAACATGAGTAAAGAATAAAGAAGTGAAACCACAAGACTGTAGTGCTTGTGGAAGGATTAAGTATGGCTCAATAATATGGACGCACAAGAAGAAAAATCCAGCAGAGCACAGGTCACAAAAGGGTCATGTATATATACTATACAGAATAATTTGAATTTCAACTGCAGGAAGTAAAGAACCATTGAAAACATTTTAAGCCAGAGAGTGTGAGTGGCCAGTTTCCCATTTTAGAAAGATCTCTTAAGTGATACAAGAAGATGGCTCTGAAAAAAGGGATAGCTAGTGTAAATTCCATTTGCCTACTACAAAGGTGAGAAACAATGAAACAATGAAACAAAAACTAAGACAATGACAGTGAAATGGACAAAAGGAGTAGATTAAGAAAGTCCTCTGAAGGTTGCAGTGGATTTTAGTGACCATTTCATTGCAAGAGATGGAAGAGATAAGGAGAGTTAAGAGTGACCACTTTTTGGTTTGGATTAATGAGAAGAGAGCAAAGGCAATGTTATTAATTGTGTTGAGGCCTGTGAGAAAACCAGCAGACTGAGGGAAGGTGGGCATGATGAGTTCAATTTTGTATATAACAAAAATATTACCACCGGATTTCTTGATTGTGAAGTGCATTTGTGATCAGAGTAGAAACTGAGGGAAAGAAAGAAGAAAAGAGTCTGAGAGACACAGAAAAGAGAAACAGAATGAACAGGAAACTCTGTGGGAAAGAGGACTTTCTCTGGCTTATTGCCTATTTTCAGCCTTAAGAAATTTAGTTCTTTTTTTTTATTTATTTTTATTTATTTTTATTTTTATTTTTTTTAAAAAGATGGAGTTTCACCATGATGGCCAGGCTGGTCTTGAACTCCTGACTTCAGGTGATCCACCCACCTCGGCCTCCCAAAGTGCTAGGATTACAGGCATGAGCCACCACGCCCGGCCAAGAAGTTTAGTTCTTAAGAGAGTTCCTTCCTTGTTGTAACTACCCAATGAATCTTAAATCAAAGTGAGAAAGAGGAAAGGTAGAGTGACATTTTAAAAACTCAATTAGGAAGTGGGCTCAATCCTACCAGAATTAGTTGCCTAAAACTTTATACAAGTTAAAAGAAATCCAGAGTTCTTATGATATAATCCTTCAAGAGTTACTCCAAGGAAATAAGTCACATAAATGCAATTTGGAGATTTAAAAGAATGAACATCTGACCATTATTTTATCCTGTGTTAGTATTAAAAATACAGTGAATCATTTTGTTATTGTTGTTTTTAATAAATGAAAGGTTGATACAAATTCATTGCCTGGAAGCCCACAAAGGCCACTTGTCTTTGACCTGACATGTTCAGAAGTTGGCCTTCATTTGAATGCATAAACAACTTAGTTCTCCAAACTAAGACATACTTGTAATTGTTCACGGAATAATTTCCAGGATTGAAGAAGCCCTCTTGAGGAGCAGATGTTCTTAATGAAAGATTTTTGTATCCCTGCAAAACTTCTTATCCTCCATAGTAAGGGTTTTATCTAAAAAGGAGCTTAAATGCAGAATATAGTAATGTGAAAATCAGGCTAAAAACCCCCAAAGTACCCATGTCAATGAAATTATGTTCACACTGTGGAAACCCTAGAGAAGGTAGGCATATCAAACATCATCTGCTATGGTGGAGTTACACTCTTTTTCATGGAAATTTTCTTAGGGTTCCCTGGGATTAATTTGATTCAATTAATCTCACTAAGATACTACCCTAGAAAGACATGGCTCTCCAATTCTTTCATAGGCAAGTAAATGGATTTAGTGAATGATTTCATTTTCTTATGTTGGGTTAAGCACAGAGTGTCCAGGTAGATATTTGAAATGTGCACATTTTGTAGGTTGCAGAGTCCACTGTTAAAGGGCAGGACAAAGGTTTACCTGGGTTAAAACAGCGAAAACAACAGGTGGCAGGATTTGTGAGCCTTTCTCTCTGCTTGGTCACTAGTGATTTGCTGTGCATCTCTGGGACAAGGGCTTCCTGCTGATTTGAAGGGATAGCGGAAAAGCTAAAGAAAAGAGAAGCTGTGCTGCTTCCTTTGTCTGTCTCTGGTGAGAATGTGAGCCTAGTGAGGGCAGGAATTATGCCCTCAATTTAAATGCCTGGTGCCCAGTATATCATGGAGGTGGGTGCAGCATACCTAGGAGACAGCGAGCTGCAAGAGGAGAATGGCTTACAGTTTAAATCCACCTCAGCTTGGGTTTTTGGTAAAACACGTGGATATTATTGGAACGACTAAGTGGATGTACCTATCAATCGCACACTCCATAGTGAAGACTTGTAGATTTATCTAGGGAGAAAACTACTAGTAGGGAACAGGAACAAGAAAATAGGTTTATTTTTTTCCCCCTCAAACTCCTGGCTGATTCATATTATCCTTTAAAAATAGAATTCAAGGCAATGCTTTCAAATTCCAAAGTCCATCTTTCTGTGTTTGCCTTCCTTATAAAGGAAGTTAACCAGCTGGTTGAAAGTATCAGACTATGAGTCAATTAACTAATCAGCTTTTCTGGTTGCTCTGAATTGGGTGGTTATCCACTGCTCTTGGACAGAAGGAAAGGCATGTGGTGTGTAGACAAACACTTCTGGGTGATAAGAGGCTCACAATTAAGCCCATGAGTGATCGGGAACAGATGTTTCCCTCCGGCAACTGCTCTCTTCCAGAAGGATACTTGGATTTACTGTATCCAGGCACAGTCTGCTGTCACCTTGGCAGCACCTTGCAGCACATGGCTGCACATGACCTACCTGTCCAGACAAGAGCCCCATCTGGCACCTTCTTGTCTTTCCTTTGGTGGGCTCGCCTGCTGCTGTGGCAATCCTGATTTTTGTCACTGAGTAATTTGAAATGAACTACCTCACGAAAACTTGCTGGAATCCTTGAAGGAAAGATGCCAACACACTCCTCCTCCTTCTCACTGGCACTCTTGCCAGCTGTTCTTTTCGTGCCTGAACCAGGCACATCTTGGACCATTCCTGTTATTCTTACTTATGTTCAAATCACTCACCTTATTTATGCATGAGAACAAAAATGGTGGAAGCAACTGATTCTCGCTTGATTGTAACCTTTCTTCTTTAGCATTTTTCTCCTGTGGTCCCTGGAGTTTCATTCCTTGACCAGTTGAGGGATCTGCTGGCCTCCCATCACCCTGGTACATGATAGGATATAAACATTTGGTGTGTGCAACACGATTAAATGGCACTTGAGCTTTCATGATAACAGCACGCAATTACCTCCTGCTGGCATTTTTCTTATTACACCTCTAATTTCCAGCCATAAATTTTAGGCGGTTCTGAAACAGTGGTGGTCCCTGCAGCATCCAGAGTTTCGTTGCACTCAACTGATTGAGTGAGCCTTATAAATGGATCCCTATCAGCTTCAGAAAGTTATCATTTCCTCCTGATTTATGAAAGAGAAAGAAAGACAGAGAAGCTTTAGATTTCCCTTGGTTCTGAAATGTCATGCTTAGGTTCCCTAAGGAGCGTAAACGTTCCTTGTTGACTCCGTTAGTGATGACAGGATTATGACTTAGGATGAAGCTTCTTCCCACACCCCATCATTACCCACCAAGGCTTCTGTGATGCGAATCAGAGCTGTGGAGAGAAGAGCTCCTGCCTGATGTAGTAAATTTATAACTCATAGAGAAACTCTTTCCCGTTGTTCTAATTTCTTTCTTCCTTCTCTCTCTTTCTCTTTTTGCAAAGCTAAAATTGTGAGTGGATTGGGACCAAGCTATCACCTTGACTCTAAGTCATAGGATAAAATAAAAAATAGGTTAGAAATTATTTGTGAGCCACATAATTTATGTTGACTAGAGATTGCAAAAGCAGTCCTTTTCAGAGTATAGAACAGAGTGGTAATGCAATGCTAACACAGTGGGGCTGAAAAATCCCGCTGCTGAACCTAACAGTATTGTGCAAAGACCACTCCCCACAGCAGAGCTTTCCTGCTTCTCAAATCACTCCTCCTTCAGCTTCATTTTCTTTGATGGCGGCAAATATTTTTTACTTTACCTCTTCAACAAGAGTAGCACTAGTTGCATTACCAAGTCATAGCCAGTCTTCTGCAAGCCATCATGATGGCTATGTGGCACAATGGCTTGAGAAACTCTGATTTAAATGAATAGCAATTGTAAACGATTCTTTGGCATTTTCTTTCTTGGGTTTGTAAAATGGTGTCTGGCTGTTAACTGAATAAAAAAACTAGTTCTATTTGCAACAGGATGCTGCTGGAGTCAGCTGAATGCCAGGAGAGTGGACAGGAGAAAATCACATAATTCTTTTAAAATTTTTGGCTCATAACTCCCTCTGCTTTCCCTATTTCCAGGTTATATTTGAGACCGGGATTCAAGTGGAAGTCAAACAGGAAAAAAAGAGATATTCAACAAAACCCTAGAGACTTGAAGCCAGAATCCATCAAAAATAGGAGTAAATCCTGGCTCCACATTACTGAAAATATACCTGAAAATGAACTGCCTGTGCCTGTGCCTTGCTGAGAGATGAAGCAGTCTTAGTTCGGTAGGTGATGCTGTGGTCAGGCACTGTGGTCCGGGTCGGTAGTGTGTCTGTGAGCATCTGGGGTCACCAGCAGTCATTTTCTCAGCAGCATACACATACAGGTATTTTGATTTATGTCCATTTTCATTTTGCAGTTCTGGGGCTTTTTGTCTTATAGTGAAAGTAAATCATAAATGGAAATACTCTGAAAAATTCAAAATTTTACAGAAATAAAAGATTTTAATATAACTAAAGGACAATAAAAATTCAAGTTCCAATTTCTGCTGGTTGGTGTTCTAGAGATTGTCTTACTGTCCCATGATAGAGCTGAGTGGTGCACCTGATTCCTGTTGCAGCGACCTCTCTGTAGAGAATATTCTCCCTGTTTTTATTGGCTTGTCAGACCAGGTGGAACCTAACCATAGCCTTCAAATTTTTGATATGCATTGCAGGAATCCACCTGAGTTCTGACAACAGAATACTGCTTAGGATGTCACATGGGCTTGGAGTTGCGGGGAGGTATGCTTCAGTACATTGACTGGGACCACTCAGGAGCTTCTGGCCATGTCACTGAATCTGTTTCTCAAAAGGCTACCTTCCCTTCAGCAGTCTTTCTGACAGCTTGTGACTCAAGATCTCCATTAGCAATGTGGGGAAATTTGGGAAGCAGCATGGTTATATAGAGAAAGGCCACACATGGAGCTTGCCGCAAGGGACCACTTTGATTTTTTCATTTCTGGCATTTCAGGTTTCTCTTGCACATGGTTTCCAAGAGCTGTTCCTGAATGTACCTCTGAATTATAGATTCCATTAGGTACATTAAATCTTGGGATTTGGGCATTTGCTATTCCATGCAGGTGAGAGGCCTCTATTTTGATTCCCTTAAAGGCGAGTTTGTATTCAAGCCATTAAGAGAATATGAAGATTAAATGCCACAGAAGCAAATGAGTTCAATGCCTATACTACTCTTGGAGGTATAGAATCCACAGGAGCAAATGAGTTCAATGCCTATAGCACTCCTGGAGGCTCAGAATCCTGAGCCACCCTGGACAGCTAGAGAGAGGGGCCGGCAGTCACCTTTCAAATGCATGTGCTTTTGCAGTTTCGTTGTTGAATTATATGGCACCGGCCTGGAAATAAAAAGGAGGGTTTTATATCTGCAGAGACAAGATCCCAGGGGTCCATGCTAATGCCTCACCTGTTTAACTCTTGTTCATATTCCCTTTAGGCCTTCAAGATAGACCAGGATCCTGTGTAGCAAATCCTAAGTAATAATTTCTGGTTCCGTGAATTTCATTCACCTAGTTTCAATTTCACTACTAATGTACTTTGGTTCATAATTTAAAAGGAAGGATTTATGTGCATATAGTAATTTCAAAAGGGGACTTGGTATCTATTATTCTATAGTGTCTTTCTGCCCTTGAGCTCACAGGCCTTTGTAGATGATAAGAAACTATCTTGAAGGGTATTTTTTGACTTGTCCGGAGGGCTACCTTTGTGACTGATCAGCTTTAGAGAATTCCTATTGTCAGACAGTGAAACTTTTGTCCAATCAGAAGCCTTAGGGAAACTCTTCAGCAAGATTCTTTGTACAGATCTGTGCAGAAAGACTAAAGGTCAAATATGAGAGGGATTTCCCTTTTCAGCAGCACTCAGCCAAAGAATTGAGCTAGGAGCAAACTCTTCAGTATAGAAATGCATTAGGAGTTAGGTTCTAGAAATACATAACTATTCCTCTAACATTTGCATCACCAAAATACAATGGGATTTTTCTGGTGTTCCTGCCAGACCTTCATAAATGGGCCTTTCCTCCATGGAACCGTCTGCAGTTCAGATAGGGTTCCCCACATGAGCGGTTAGATAATAATAACTGGATAGATTTTCCCCAGAGATAACTAATGGCATGTCAGAAATTTAGAAAAATAGGCAATTATTAAAATATACCTTTATACATATAAAAAGTTTTAAAAAATGTCTTTATTAAAATAACAGTTAAGTGATTCCATGCTTGTTGGTAGCATAAAGCCCTTATCCTATGGGTTGGTTGTGGCTGTGTCCTCTTTGAGTTTTGCATGTCTGAGAGTTGGCTATGGAGTGTCTCTCTTACCAGCTCACCCTAAGAGAATGCCTTGCCTTGCTCATCTCGGGTGACACCATTTGTTGTTGTAGTTGCCCAGGCTGGAGTGCAGTGTCGCGATCTCAGTTGACTGCAACCTCCACCTCTCGGGTTGAGTGATTCTCCTGCCTCAGCCTCCCGAGTAGCTGGGATTACAGGCACCTGCCACCATGCCCAGCTAATTTTTGTGTTTTTAGTACAGGTGGGGTTTTGTCATGTTTCCCAGGCTGATCCTGAATTCCTGACCTCAAGTGATCTGCCCGCCTTGGCCTCCCAAAGTGCTGGGATTATAGGCCTGAGCCACCGCATCTGGCCTTGGAAGACATCTTTAACACATTTTCTTTTTACTTATTAGTACTTTTTTTTTCCTCCAAGAAGCCAAAAAGAGGAATGGTGCACTGTCTAAAGTTGAACCCAACCAGGAAACAGACTCTGGAATGGAGCAAAGGAGTATGGCTGAGGAGTATCCCTGGGATCAACACCTGTGGAAGAAGAGGGAAGGAGGACTGGACAGAGAACCACAATGTAGTCACCAAGAAGGCTGCATCTTGTCCCAATCCCACAGAGAGCTCTGGGGCTGGGACAGCCCTGCAGAGTTGTCCTGGCTTGAGGCAAGGGGACAGGGCCTTCATCCAACCCTCTGTGCCAAACCACTGGATCTGTACTGCCCCTTCAGTGTGGGCATGGACCTGGCAAGGCAGCTTCCCTGGGTTGAGAGTAGCCCCCAGAGAGGGTCTCTGCTGAGAGCCTTGTAGCTAATGCTCCCAACAGCTGGGGCAATGAGTCTCTTAGTCCTGAAGACAGACATGACACCATGGCAGGCACACCACTCTCCTTATGTGGCTTAGCTCTTAAGGTATGCAAAAACCTGATGCAGCTCTTTCCCATGGTACTGTCTGTTTCTTACCAGCATATTTGTTTGGTTGATTTTGGGGATTAAGTTCTTCTATGTAGTGTGTGTGTGTGTGTGTGTGTGTGTGTGTGTGTAAGCCATATATCACATATCTATCATATGATATATAATGTTATATCATATATCATATTACAATAGCTACATGATCTATTTTTATATCTACCCTAGTGTGCTATGCTGGTATGCTCAGGATTTTATAAGTCTTTATGGGTGTCTAGAGGCAGATAAAGCACTGGAGAGAGGAAGTACTTTTGAAATAAGTTTTTAAATAACACGTCTGCTTTGAAAATCATCTGCCAGGTCTAGGCGTGGCCTGAAGGACCACGGAGTTCTCGGCTCTGGTTGTCCAAGTGTTCATAGTCATATGATGACAAAGAAAGCATTTTCCCTCTGAGAGTGGTTTGTAACCACTTTGTGGAACTTGGACTGTGAAATGTGTTCTTAGACCAGAGAATCACACACCTTGCTGAGGAGTGTTGGCTCAGAAACCTTGGCCACAGAGAACTGCCAAGTTCTAGAGGGCTGTGGAGTTGTTCTGTGGGGGGAACATGGGAGACCTGCAAACTGTTCCAGGATTGATAGATCCTGCTGTTGAGTGACATATTTCCAAATTAATCCATGTATGCAGAGCCTTACATTTGTATCGTTCCTGACCTGACATTTTCATTATCCCATTTGGTTGCTATTGCAACCCAAATAGGTGAGGTGTTGGACTTCTTCCAATATGATTTTATAGATGAGAATATAGAGGCCTTAGAAGGTTAAACCAGTTGCCCACACTCTGTGTGGCTTAGAAGTAAGGCAGTCATACTTCTGGTTTGTTCAAAATGGTCCTCTGTTGTTTCAGTGTAATTGTTCGTAGTACCTCCTTTTTATTCACATGAGTTTCCTGGTTCAGATAATACACGATCTGGCTTTTGAGCTCAGGCTTCTTGATGCTGAATCTGCCTCTCAAGCTTTCTCTAATGCCTTGCAGTTGTCTTAGAAAGTCATAGTTTCTCAAGTCCATGTGGCTTCTGGGACCTAGAACAGTCTCTTCTCCACCAAGCAGGTGTTGGATCTGTGAGGGTTCTACCCACTGTCTTATACAGCACCAGCCGGGAAAACAAGAATCAATTGTATTTTCCACTAAGGGATTTTTTTTCTCAAACATATATGATCACAAAAATCTAGCCTGAAAGAAACAAGAGTAAGGCAGTGTTTTTATTAGGTTGAGATTCTTTTTCTGCATTCTTTTTTAGACTTGGGGAACTGGAACCTGTGCTGATTTTTATTACTGAGTTATGCTTTCTGGTAAGTGAATTAGCAGGTTAGATTCTGCAAGTCATCTTCAGCCCTCTGCCTGTGAGATACTTGGTCTTTCCCCAGGAAATAGCAGTGTGAATACATCTCCCAGTGAGAAGAACCCATATTGCTCTTCCGGTATGGGGCTGTTGGCACCTTTTGATAGCAGCATTAGGTGTGAGGTTGGAGAGTACCTGAATTGTCAGAAATGCATTAGCATCCAATGCATTCTGCACGAGGCTGCTCATGCATGATAGATCATAACACTCAAAGCTATCAACAGCTTAAAAATTCCCCCAGCCCCAAATAACTCAAAGTATTTTGATAGTTATAAAAGCAATGATTGATATAGAAGTTATCAAATGATTGATATAAAAGTTTGATAGTTATAAAAGCAATGATAATTATAAAAGGCTCATCTTAGCAGTAAGCATCAATTGCTATTTTTTGTTATTAATGGTATTCCCCTATTCCCTTGTTAATGGAATAAAGAAGCCTTTTGGTTAGAATTTAGTTGGTATAATTTGAGTGGTCTTTAAGAGCCACTAATTTTCAAAAACAACCTTCAAATCATGCCTTTTAATAGTTTCTCCATCACATGATTGAAAGAGGAAAGAGAGATTTATTTTTCTAAGTGACTTTTTAACCTACTGGGATAAGAGGTGGGGGTAGAGAGGGAGAGAGAAGCTGGGGTCTCTTAAATGTATGAAAACAACCAAGGCTCTTTGAGCTTTCACTTTTTATTAAGATACACAGCTAAAATTCAGAATTAGAAAGCTCCCAGTTTAAAAACTAACAAATGTACCAAAAGCAAAATCCAAGGGCCAGAGAGGCCCTCTCAACATACCAGCCAGCGACCCTCCTGGCTGAGGTTCAGAAATGAACAGAAAACACCACTCTTCTCTAAAAACAACTGGTATCATTTTGGTTTCCCAGTAACATTTTCCTGTACAGCTGCATCAGATAGAATTCTCAGTTAAATAAATGACTCACTTAAGAATTAAAAGCATTGGAAAAGGCAAAAAAAAAAAAATCTGTTAACTGTTGCTGTTCTCCCCTTGAATTCCTCTCCTGGCATCTTTAGAAGAAGAGAGTAGAGTAGTCTCAGGTTGAGCTCAACATAGGTATGGAAAAGTGTCACTGGGACATTTATCCAAATTACTCAGGGATGTGAAGATCTAAAATATTTCAGTCACCACCATTTCTCCCATTCCAATTTAAGAATTTTCTGTCTTCAGTGGCACATTCAAGACTTTTTCTTTCTTTCTTTCCTCGCTATCCTCCCAGGCACATAGAATGTGTGGGTATGTGCCCTTCCAATGTGGCCTTTTGGATCAATTCAGTTTGATGAGGCCATTTTCAAGAAAGACCTTTTGATAGGCCTTAAAAAACCCTGTAAAACCTTAAGTTCCTAACATTTCTATACAATATGTGAAAGAGACATTCTCACCTTATTCATGTATTTCACTTCATTCTGCACCTGTCCCATTCTCTGGTACCAACCTTGGGTTTTGGGAAAGATGTGGAGATGGAATGTGTCTAGAGGGTACCTTAGTTGGTAACAAAGATTTATCTTTCATTTTCACTCACATATTTTGATACAGCTGATTCAAATTATTTTTCCCCAAATGTCTGGCTTCAGAATAAGTCAGTTTACAGAAAAAATAATTATATACCCAAGAAATCATGGTGTAAAAAGTTCCAAGTGGTTGTCAGAGGTCACCCTACCTTTTGGTATGTGTTTCTTTTTGGCATCCTTCTCTTATATTTTTGTGAAAATAAGCCTTTATCCCATGTGGCATGCTGTGAAATACATAGCAAGGACAACTGGAGTCACCCTACAACCTTTCTTGGGACAGAAAATAACTAGGAAAATTTCCTGTCATTTTATTTTTTAGCCCAGTCACAATATATAAAAAGAAAAGATTGTAATATTATTGGAATAAACAGAAAAAGAAGGGAGCTCTGACGATCAAAACTGTATTTAGAGGTTTGGCCAAAGATTATGGTAAGGTCTTTATTAGTAAGTACAATAATGTTGATAGCATATGTGTGTATCATCTGAAATCTTACTCATTCCTAAAGTCCTAGTACTGATCTGCTCCCAGCCCCCTTCTCATGTCCTGTGGAAATTCAAATTGCTTTCCATGTTTCCTGTGGGTTTTTAGGCAGTAGGTCGGGGAATGGTGCTTATACCTCATGGGCTTTTCATATTTCAGTCTTGTACATCGGCTGAATTTTGGTAGGTTTTAAATTAACTCCTCACTTGATGCAAGTTGTCACTCTTTCCCATAATGCTGACCCAGATGTGGAATTTAGATTTTTCCTGTGATATCCACAAAAATTACATGCATATGGATGACACAAACAAATGGAAACACATCCCATGTTCATGGATGGGAAGAATCAATATCATGAAAAGGATCATACCACCCAAAGCAATCTACCAATTCAATCTAATCCTTATCAAAATATCAACATCATTTTTCACAGAATTACAAAAAAAAATCCTAAAATTCATATGGAACCAAAAAACAGCCCAAATAATCAAAGCAATCCTAAGCAAAAAGAACAAACCTGAAGGCATCACATTACCCAACTTCAAATTATACTACAAGGCTATAGTAGCCAGAACAGCATGGTACTGGTATAAAAGTGGATACACAGACCAATGGAACAGAATAGAGGACCCAGAAATAAAGCCAAATACTTAGAATAAACTGATCTTCAACAAAGCATACAAAAACTAACATGGGAAAGGACATCCTTTTCAATCAATGGTGCTGGGAAAACTGAATAACCACATTTAGAGAATAAAACTGACTCCTATCTCTCACCATACACAAAAATCAACTCAAGGTGAATTAAAGACTTAAATCTAAGACCCAAAACCATAACAATTCTAGAAGAAACTCTAGGAAAACTCTTCTGGACATTGCCTAGGCAAAAGATTTATGACTAGGACCCCAAAAGCAAATGCAACACAAACATAAATAAATGGGACCTCATTGCACTAAAAGCTTCTGCACAGCAAGAGAAGTAATCCTCAGAGTAAACAGACAACCCACAGAATGGAGAAAATATTTCCAAATTATGCATCTGACAAAAGATTAATATCCAGAATCTACAAGGAACTTAAGCACGTCAGCAAGAAATAAAAACAAATAATCCCATTAAAAAGTGGGTAAATGACATGAATAGACATTTCTCAAAAGAAGATCTACAAATGGCCCAAAAACATGAAAAAAAAGCTCAACATCACTAATCATCAGAGAAATGCAAATTAAAATCACAATGAGATGCCACCTTACCCCAGCCAGAGTGGCCATTACTAAAAAGTCAAAAAACAATAGATGTTAGCATGGATGTGGTAAAAAAGCAAACACTTACATACTTCTGGTGGGAATATATATTAGTACAACCTCTATGGAAAATAGTATGGAGATTTCTCAAAGAACTGAAAGCAAATCTGCAATTCTGTCTACTACTGGGAATCTATCCAAAAGAAAAGAGTCATTATATTAAAAAGACACCTGTATGTGTATGTTTATTGCAGCTCAATTTACAGTACCAAAGATGTGGAACCAACCTAAGTGCCCATCAACCAATGAGTGAATAAAGAAAATGTGACTATATACACCATGGAATACTATTCAGCCCTGAAAAAGAAAGAATTAATATCTATTGCAGCAATTTGGTTGGTACTGGAGGCCTTTATTCCAAGTGAGGTAACTCAGGAATGAAAATTCAAACACTGTGTGTTCTCACTTATAAGAGGGAGCTAAGCTGTAGGTAAACAAAGGCATACAGAGTGGTATAATGAACACTGGAGACCTGAGAAGGCAGAAGGCTGGAAAGGTGGTGAGGAATAAAAATAGTACATATTGGTTACAATGGACACTACTCTGGTGACAGGTGCATTAAAATTTCAATCTTCACTACTGTACAATTCATCCATGTAACCAAAAATCACTTGTTCCCCTAAACAATTGAAATAATTTTAGGAAAGAAAGAAACCCAAATACTGAATGTTCTCCCTTATAAGTGACAGCTAAACGTTGAGTACACATGGGCACAAAGGTGGGAGCAATAGACACTGGGGCGTACTTGAGTTGGGAGGGTGGGAGGAGGAGGTTGAGGGTCAAAAAACTACCTATTGGATACTATGCTCACTACCTAGGTGATGAAATCACCAAACCCTGGTGACACGCAATTTACTCATGTAACAAACCTGCACATGTACCCCCTGAACCTAAAGTTTAAAAACTGAGACTAGAAAAGAAGTTACATGTATAAATTCTTGTGTGTAGAGAATTTCATGAAATTATGGGAGAACAGCAGTGTAGGTAGGGATTGAAGGACAACAATGTGCTTTATCTCAAAATTCAAACTATTTTACATATGATATTCTTGAACTTAAATGTCTTTATGTATCTAGTATTTGGGATTAAAATTGAGAAAAATTCAATTCTGAAATATTTAAATTATACAGACAAAAATGCCAAATAATATAATGAAGACCAATGTACCTGTGCTTAATGCTGCAATGAACTCCTTTTTGTTTTTCCTTGACACCTGTGTGATCTTATCCTGAGGGGATATACCTAAAAGCCACCACTTGTTGCTTCATCTCCGAGAGTCCTTGCTGGTTCCAGTATCGCTTCCTTTTTCATTTCTTTTCCTCACTCCCTTCTATGTAAAATATCTCCTGAAATTCAAAATCCTCCCTCCCTCCCTTCCTTCCCTCTTTCCCTCCTTCCTTCTCTCCCTCCCTCCCTCCCTCCCTCCCTTCCTCCTTCCTTCCTTCCTTCCTTCATTCCCTCCCTCTCTCCCACCCTCCGTTCTGAGGAATTCAGCTCTTTCTAGCCAGGTTCATCTTTGCATATGCAATTCCGTTAGGACATTCTGCAGGACAAAACAAAATAAAACAAAACAAAACAAAACAAAACTTCCTTTTAATAAGACCATTCCTTTTAGAAAGCAGTTGTGATCATAAAAGAAACTTGGTATCTTCATTACTTTTGGGAAAGCAATCCATAGGATGATGATTTTCTGTATCTGTTGGTCTAGGGGACAATCTTCTGCTTGTGAAATTTTGTCTAGAGAAATAAAAGGCACTATTTATTCAACACTTATTTATTACACATGTTTATCTGCCACTGTACTTATGGGTGTGGAAGGATCACAAAGTTGAATAGGATCTAAATATCTCTTATTCTAGTCATGGAAATAAACACATAATATGTTTCTGCTGTGCAGAATACTTATAATACTTTACAAAATTTTCCTCCAAGTGTGAAATGGAGTACTATGGAAATATTGGAAAAGGAATGTTCAATTTAGTGAGAAGACAAGAAGTCTTCAGAAGAAACAGCAGAAATAATAATCGCAAGGTGTGGAGCCTAATGGTCTAATGTGTTTGGAATTGGCAAGGAACTGGGTTGCCAAATTTCAGAATCTTGGAAGGAAAATTGAGGAGCAGTAGCAAGTAAGGTAAATTGGTGCCAGATTTTGCGTGGTTGTATACACCAGGCTCAGCTGTTTGAATTTTAATCCATAAGCAATGGAGGAGCCACAAGAGTTTTAAAAATGAAATCTTATTATATGTAATCTGGGTTATTAAGAAAAGTCTAACATGTGTCTGTAAACTCCAACAACTTAGGTCACTGTTGTGATGCTTCAGGGGAGAATGTAGAGAAATGGAACTAATTTTGTTTGGGAGGAATGGATGAAAAGTAATTCAGAAACTTTCATGACTAATGAGGATTTAGCATCATTAAACACAATGGTCCTATCTGTGTGTGGGATGAAAGGAGGGAAGAGTGGAGGATATGAGGAATCCTAACTTGGAAGGCTAAATAGGTCAGCATGCCATTCTCCAAGAAAGGGAGTTTGGGCAGAGAAACAAGTCTTTACTGGAAGGTTATAAATTTGGTTTAGGCAACTCTTTTAATGTCAATTGCTTATGAGGCACAGAATAAGAGTTGTCTGTCTGTGGTCAGTGGAACTATGGTTTCACATTTAGAAGAGGTGAGACTTCAGAGAGAGATTTTGGGGAGGGTTTCAGTACAGTCAAAAGCAGCAGAGAAATCAAGGAAGATGATACAGAATACAACTCATATGAAATTGGCAATTAGGGATCATTGGAGATAATTTTCAAGAGCAAAGTCAGTGGTAGTATGGTAGAAAAGACCTTAGTTGAATGACTGGAATTTGGTGTGGTAGACACTGCTAATATTATTGCAAATATCTATTCTCCCAGTCTTTGTCAATAGATGGTTGGTTTTAGTCAAAGGGCCATGTGCAGCTAAGGATGATCACGTGAGACATGTGTGGTCAATGAGACATATGTAGAAGTCTGGTGGGGATATCTGGGAAACTTTGTGGATCTTGACAGGTATTGCTTCTTTTCATTTTTCCTCTTTGCTCTTCCTCCTTCTTCTGTCCTGGACTACTATAGGAGGCAACAATGATGACAATGAATGTCTATACATTTAGGGTGATGAGAAAGATAGCAATGTGGAGCCCTGAACTGATTCTGACCTATCTGCCTCTAGGGATCTTGTTTTGTAGGTCAAACAAACTGTTGAACAGCTTTAGTCAGATAACCTAGAGCTTTTTTAGCTGGATATGTTTTCATGATCAGAAGCTAAACCTTCAAGTTGGTATTAAACCTGGGCATTGGCAACAAAGGGTCTCTGAGACTTAAAGTTGATGGCAAGATCCACATGGCATCCATTTATTAATTATTCTATGGACACCTATATCAAAATCTTTTGGGGTAGCTCTAAAAATGCAGATGGTAGGTCATACCTATAGACTAACTGCATCAGACCATCTGGGAATGGAGTCTGGAAATCTACTTTTAATGCACTAAAGTTTGAGAAATACAGCATAGTTTATGACTCTTCTATGCCTCTTTCAGATTCATGCATGTTGGGTACATTATAGGCAGCCTGTGAAAGTGAGTCTGGGTCCATTCCATTGGGGATAGATGGTTATATCTATATCTGGATAAGTTAAAGAAACAATTGAAGAGCCAATCGGAAATTTAGTCATTAGAAAAGTCAGTCTTGGATGCTGACATACTCTAGGTTGATTCTACAATATAGAACATCGATATCCAGTGCCTTTAAAATCTTTAAAGGAATGGGAGATCTTGAGGGCTACTGAATAACTGAAGAGAAAATAATTAGGGTGTGAATCTTTCCCTTTCTCTCATCATTGAGGCCACAGGCACAGGCACATGTGATATCTCTGGGGAAAGCAGTAAAAAATATTCCCACAGAGATAAGAAAGAGGGAGGGAAGATTGTAATTCAAAGCAAAGTTGGATAGTTTTATCTTCTATGTTTTCAGAAATCAGTCAAGTTTTCATGCCACTATATAGTTCTTGTTGTGGGTCAGTAGAATATTATCATATGTTTCCACCTGCCATTTTAATTTTAAAAACTTAGTAGATTTTTTTTCTTCTTACGTTAACACAGGTAACATCTAGTAAGCAGTTTACATTGACTCTGTACAACATCCAAAAGTGGGTAAAGTTTTGATTTGTTTATTTGTAGTTTCTTTCTTTAAACATGGAGTCTGTGAAGAGATTTTTTTTCAGTATGATATGTTGTCCAAATGGAAATATTCTGCAAAGTAGTGACATAAGGATAAAACCAAGATAAAGAGCTGAGATATCATTGTGTTTGACAGAGCATATACAGGACTTACGCTGAAACTGAAGTGATCAAAACTAACCTCATGAAAAAATGCAAACACTCAAAGGTTGTATGAAAATATACATACATTTGCAAAGCAATTCTAATGCCATTTTTTAAAACTAAATTCCCTCTGAAAAGACCCATCTTTGGGTGGCAGAAACAATGAGGATTAGAATCTGAGACGTCAGCAAAACTCCTTTGCATCTTCAAAAATGTGAAAACAAACCTTAAGGCAATATGCTAAAAATAGGCTAATTTTAGTGAAATGAGCTGTTTGAATAAATGAAACTAATAGTTTTTATGTAAACCATCTGTGGTGTGAAATGGAAAGTCATATAGAAAAGTCCTTAGAGACTTCTGATTGCTCTACATTAGAAAGGAGAAGGGTAGGAGAAAAAAATGGGGTCTCTTTCTGTCTCTCTGGGAATTAGCAAAGTGATCAGCAAAGTGAAGCTGCAGGCCATCTTGCTCTGGCTGCAGGCAATCTGGCTCCTCCAGCTGTCCATAAGTTGAAGGTGAATGTTCTGAAAACTGCAAAGCCAGAATCATTTCAGTAAACCAATAGGTTGTATAAAGTAGCAGATTCTCCTGGAAGGAAAGAAAGGAGGAGAGATAGAAAGAGAGAGGGGGACCTAAACTCCCAGAGACTTAGTGCTATAGAGGACTGTCACTCTGTTATATTGGTCTCCTGAAACCACATCATGAAACCAGGTGTTAAAAATGACCCAACTCAACAGCTAGAATGGCTTTGTAGGTATGTGTATTTTGTAATAGTATTCCGGAAATTGCAGTTTCATTTAGACACATTGTTCTTTCTTTTGTTCTTCTATGAAACACTTGCTAAGACCAGATTTAGGTTTCTGTGGGTCTATCTTGATAAACAACAAAAACAACATAAAATATGAAATACTCCAGAATTGGTTCCAATTTATAGAGAGATGAGTTCTGAGGATTTTCCTCAGGCTGGAGAAAGTGAATAGTCCTTGCAAAGGCAAATCTAGTAGGATGAAAGTACAGGCTGCTTTTATACAGGATAATTTCTACACGCCTATGCATTATACCAAGATGTTAGGTTTCTGGAGGGACTTTACCCATGGACCACAAGCAATGGGGATAGCTTCAGTGGTTTTTTGGTAATCACAGTGGGGTCCGAGCAGTTTTTTGAGGACTCATCACTTAAATTATTGGCTTTATCAGATTCAGTCTTGGAACTAGTATACTCCTTCATCTCCCACACTTAGTTATCTCATCTGAATAATTAAAGAATTACAGGCCAATGGGAAGCAACCAAAATTATAAAGGAGCTATGAAGAGAAGGTTTGCCACATGCTGCCCTACAAAGCACGATAGGAATACATGTAAGTGATTTTTCCTTGCCCCTACTCTGGCCTTTCTTTGATTCTATTTAAAGCAGCATTAAGTTTTTTGGGGATAAAACGTTGAAGGTATAGTCTCTTAATTTTATTAGCAAAAATGTACTTTAAATCCAGTGACAGACCTCTTGCTTTGCTGTAAGGTCTGAGGTACCTTTGGACCAAGTAAGAGGGTGTATTTCTGTACACTCCAGCACTTGGCCTAATTTCTCAGTGTGAGCAGGCCCCTGCAGAGAGAGTTCTTAGCCTAGAAAATGACCACAGTGCCCATAAGCCCAGAGCCATTTTAGAACTTAGAACACTCAATGACTTATGATCAGAGATTTATTTTTAAGTAAATTCTGTACTCTTGATTTTTCTTTGTCCACAGTGTGTGCTTCAGAGCCAGGCTCAGGGGGGCTGAGGCAAACACACATCTTTCTTGTGTTCTTAATGTCTATAGTTACTTCGTTTCTCTAATTATAAGTATTGAATTAGTGTTATTTCTCATCCCACTACTACCCCCCACTGTGACACGTGGAAAGGACAGGAGAGACAGCTTTTGGATGCTGATGGTGGAAAGTGACACATTCAAGGATGAGCGGATGGCTCATTTGTCTGTTCCTTGGAATCTGGCTGGTGATCCTGATTCAAATGTCAAGCATCAGAGTGCATCAACAGCAGAGACTTCAAAATGAAGTTATTTAAAAGTTAAACGTTGGTAAACACTTGCTCGAAATGTCCTTGTAGATAGCTTGCATTCTAAGTCACCTCCCTTCTTCCCCCTCAAGCCCATACCGAAGAGTGTAATGGAAAGTGTCAGCGGAGAAAGGGTTAAGAGATGACAATGTCCTTTTGCATCTGCTCTGACAACTTAGTCCAGCCTGATGCAATGCAAAAATGCTGAGATTAATCCCCTCAAAAGCAGTCATATTGGACAGGCTAATGTGACTTTCACCACAACACTGGGCCCTTTGTGGTCTGATGTTTAATTCCACTGGAATGTTATTCTTTCCATTGCTTTTCTGACTATACTTGGATTTGAAACTTCCAGGTCTTATTCCAGTACAAAACTCAATCTGCCTTAACAGACTTCAAAACATCCAAATCTGTTTTATTCTACAGGTTTCCACTGAATCAAAAAGCAAGGTGCATGCTTTACCAAGTAAATGGCTTGTCCTCTTTCAGAGTTCTTGGGAGAAATCCCAGTTCCAATGCTAAAGATGAATGGCCATTACTGAACTTGCCCTCAACATCCCACTGTGGGGTCTCTTCCCAGCTGTATAGTGGATACGGCAAGTGACAGGCCTGAAGAAACAAAACATTAATTTTGGAATTCTGATGGCTTTAAACCTTTGATCATCACTTTCTAACTGTCTTTAAAACATTTTGCCTACAACAGTTGCAAGCTGTGGTTTTTTTGTCTGTGTGGGGTGACTAACAGTGCTACCGCTACGCTGCTCTCTGTGTGGGGAATGTATTCATCTAGCACCCAAAACCACCTACTGGCTTCCGGCACCTCTTATCAGCTAAGCCATCAGCCCTGAGCTGACATTTCAGCATTTAGAAGCTCCCTACCCCCACCAAAAATAAGTGACAGGAGGAGAAAAAAAGCTCATTTGGCAATAGTGTGCTTTTGCTGTTTGGCCTGGAGAAAGACATTCAGAGTGGTAGAAGATTGTTTAGGAACAGCTGGCGAGCACCAGGGTGTGAGGCTGATTTTCAGCTATGACAGCCACTTACAGGAATGCTGCCAGATACAGCTGTTTAAAAGCCTTAATAAACAGCAAGTCAATACTAATCTTTGCCAAATTAATCTTTTCCCTGACAGCCCATCAGAGCAATTATGTTTGGGCTTATTGTAAACATACAATTGTCAAACAGGGACGCTTCAGACTTTAAAATACTGTAGTTTGGTTCAGACTCTTTCTTTAGAATGATATTTTTGTTTTCTCTGTAGCATCGTTGAGTCTTTCCATTTTATTTTCTAGTCACTGTTCTTTTCTTCTGGCCTCATGTCCGTGTGAATAAAATTTCACTTTCAAATGTCTTTGCTAGCAAGCTGTTAATAAAATGTGAAATGATTGCTGCTGGTGGGCTTCGTTAATTAGGCACAACTCTGACCGTGCTGAAATGTAACAGGTCATTGTTCTCAGTTGTCTCCCATCCGGGAACAAGAACTTCATCTTCACTTCTTCTCATCTACTACATTACAGGCTGGTGCTGGATACAAATGACAAGCTGTTTGACTTTTATGAAATGAGAAGGCAAAGTCTAATCTCTCTGTGTACATGTAGATTGCCAAGTGGGTTTGAAGTTACCTCTTCCTCCTGCTGCTCCCCGAGTTCCTCCTCCGTAGTTGGTGAGGTTGGGGGGGGCTCCCCACCCCTTTTCTCCAAGCAATGGTCATGTGTACAGACTTGGAGACTTTTTTTTGTTAGGAAAGGTTTTCCACACTGGGAAATGGTTCCAAATAAAAGTAGAGAAATCGCCTTTGAAAATCCTAGAAAATAGAACCAGGAAATACAGTCTTTTCCTTTCTTCACCAACTCATACTAACACTTGGTAATTAGAAAAAAATTTTAGCAGCCTGTTCCATCAATAGTTTAATTTAGAATCCATGAAACTTGTCTCCTTAGTGTTCTCTCTTGTGTTTGACACCCTACATGTCTAGCACCTCTTTTCTCCCTTGCTTCTTATTTTCTTGGTGAGATTAGTGTGTATTAGATCTTTTACTTTTGTCACAACTAGAAAAACTCTTGTTCAATTATGTAGGCCAAAAAAAATATGGCATAACTCATCTTGAAGTTTTTTTCAATCTTTTTTGTAACCCTAGGTTTTTAATGAAACATTTCCATCTTCACTCCTAATGCTTGCCTGTGATATTCAATTCCCATCTATATTTAAAGACCTTTAAATATATGTCAAGAAAACACCGTAAAATTCCTGTTGAGGACAATTGGTGATGTTTTATTGATCTTTCTTTGTATGATTGCATTTTTTTGTGTGCCTACTCTGTGCTATGGCATTTCAAGTTGTTTTGGAGATAAGGAAATTGTTGCGTTTCAGACAGAGATTTGTACCATGGGGTGACTCACATGAATCCAACCATTAAGTGGAAGGGTGACTTAGTGTAATAAATATTTAGAGGTTAAACTCATGATATGAATTTTGCACCTTGCCTTGATACTATTTTAATATTTAATCATCAGTAAAAGAGATGAATTTTTCTGTTTCTATCCTTCCTTGAAAATAATAATTATGGCTGGGCACAGTAGCTCATGCCTATAATCCCAGAACTTTTGGGAGGCTGAGGTGGGCAGATCACTTGAGCCCAGGAGTTTGAGACCAGCCTGGGCAACATGGCAAAACTCTGTCACTAGAAAAAATAGACAAAAATTAGCCAGGTGTGTTGGCATGCACCTGTGGTCCCAGCTACTTGGAAGGCTGAGGTTAAAGTATTGGTTGAGTCAGGGAGGTGCAGGTTATGGTGAGCCAAGATTGTGCCACTGCACTCCAACCTGGGTGACACAGTGAGACCCTGTCTCCAAAATAAAGAAGAAAGAAGAAAGAAGAAAGAAGAAAGAAGAAGGAGGAGAAGGAGGGGAAGAAGAAGAAGAAAAGAAGAAGAAGAAGAAGAAGAAGAGAAAATGACAATTAATTATGTTTGGAATAAGAAAATGCAGGTCAATCTCTATTTAACAAATAAACATGAGGATGTCTATGCTTGACAAAAACTCTCTGTTCCAGCAGATAACCTATTTATTACAAATGTTCACATAAAATTTTTATCATAACAAAGAAATATGAATGGCTATTGCGATTTCCTGGCAATTTAAAATACTCGTTGTTTAATATAACATTCCTATCTAGGACTAACTCTAAGTGCGGTACCTTGTAAACAAATATAATTGATTATTCCTTTGACCATTTTCTCCTAGGACTTTGTACAATACTTCTAATTCCATCTGAAATTACACATAAAGTTATAGTCAAAACCCCATTGTCTCTCATTCTCACACGTTTTGGTTGAACCATATGAAATTAGCATTTTGTAGGCAAAGCAGGTCAAATATTGGCAATTTTATGTGGTTCAATCAAAGCACTTTTCCAGTGAATGGGACAACTCTTTTGCAAAGGGCAAAAGATCCATAGAAAAAGGAGATTGGCTGTTGATATGCTAATTTTAAATCATGCATTCATAAGTTTAAGAAATATCTCAGTAATGAATCTGAGCCAGAATATACAATTGACCCTTGATTAACAAGGGTTTGAAGCAAGCGAGTCTACTTATGTGCAAATTTTCTTTCGTCTCTGCCACATCTGAGACAGTGAGAGTAACCCTTCTTCTTTCTCCTCCTCCTTAGCCTATGCAATATGAAGAAGAGGATGAAGACCTTTGTGATAATCTCCTTCCACTTATTGACTAGTATATGTATTTCTCTTCTTTATGATTTTCTTAATAACATTTTTTTTCTCCAGTTCACTTTAAGAATACAGTATATAACACACAAAACATACAAAATATGTGTCACTCAACTGGTTATGTTATTAGTAAGGCTTCTCCTCAACAATAGGCTATTGGTAGTGAAGTCTTGGAGGAGTCGAAAGTTACATGTGCATTTTTGACTGCGTGGGTGGGGAGAGAGGTTGGGTCCCCAGACCCCCACATTGTTCAAGGGTTGACTGTACTGCTTTGGCGGTCGAGGCCTCCAATGGACTGCTTGTGTTCCATGCAGACGGGCCTCTTTGCCTTTAAGACAAATGATAAAAATAATCAGAGACCAACTTCATCCTTGGCTATGTTCACTAATTTGACTAACTGGAAGTCCTTATTTGACTCATTTTGCCTTGTCAACTCGGTCACATTTGAATGGGAATTAGGATTTTGAATTATTCTTTCTTAATCATTTATTGGTGATGTTAGAGACACAACTCAACCCACTCCTATACACACTTGCATTTTTTTCTTTTTCTAATCAGTTATAATTTTGATTTTGGTATGTTGGTGAAGAAATTTGATGTTCCACAGTATGGCTGCATCTCTCAGAATGATTTTACTGGTGGTCCTGGAAATCCCTGGAGTGCTTCAGCAGAGAATTCAGTGCACACTCCCACTGTTCCTTTCAGTTACAAGCTCCAAGGCAGGGCATGGGCTACCGTGCCCAGAGTGGATTCTGGGTTTTTGAAAGATGGCAGATTTCCTAGGCAACAGCTCACTGCACTAGAGCCTCAGTTTGGTGAGAGGGCATTCTCAGAGTTTCAGGAAAGAAAGTTTACGGTTACGTCAGCCATTGACCCCCACTGTGCCCAATCACTTCCACCATAAAATTTATGTGGGATTTCTCATCTGACTGGGCTTGCTCTTTAGAGACTGATGGATCACCGAATAGAATACGGTCACACATAGTAACAGTTTTATTGATGATGTGTTTTCTTTTATTTACATTTGTTTTTACTGTATTTGGTATTGAATTTCAACACCGTCTACCCTGGTCGCACAGCTGCTCTAGAAAAGCTGTAAACAACACGGCACTGTGCTTTCCTGCACAAACCACCTGTCAAAGTCAAAGCTGCTCATTCTCCTCCCGGTAATTACCTTCTCACTTTAGACTTAATGCAAGTGAAATTTTTACTTTATCATAATATAATAAATAAAAGACATTAGTTAATTAGTAGTGCTGGTATATTTCTAAAATACTAAACAGACAAACAATAAACTGTGAACTTAATCACATGAGTTCTTATACAGTTTCAAGACAGGAAAATTAGAGCTCTCAGCTACAGTCATTTTAATAATCACATGGATCTGCATTATTTATTAGTTATTACATGCTCAAGTGATTCAAGGTTGTACAATGCCTAAAATCATTCCAAAGCAAGCATACCTTTTGTCTGCTTAATTCTGAGTGGATTATACAATGCATATAATTGTATTTAGTTAAATTGCTAAATTTATTTCACATATTCCAAGAAAGAGACATCAGCCCTTCTCTTGATTTCCAACCAGACTAACTTACTTGGTATGATCCCCTAAAAAGGAGTAATCTGCTAGCTTTTTTTTTTTTTAAATACGAAAGTTATGCAAGCCTTCAGGCAGATTCTCAAGCGCCTTTGGTTCCCTAGCAAATCTCTGGTACCTTAAGAATTCTTGGAAGACCCAGAAATTCCGGAAAGAGTAGTAACTTGCAGAGGGACAAAAGACAGCAAGAATCTCAATTTTTATCAACAGCTTTCAAATTTGGATGGCTTTCTCTTTTTCTTTTGCTGTCTGGTTACTCACCTTTCATTTTTAGATGCTTCCCTTTCACTTCTTCCAGCCCCTAGTTCAATTCTTAAATGCTTTCTGGATTTTGTGAAAAGCATGCAGCTTGAGGAAGTTTGGTTTGACTTTTACTTTCTTTTGCGGGGAGAGTGGGGTGGTTCAGAATTGACTAGAACCAGCTGAGAACCAAGAAGCAACCCTTTTAAGACAGAGGACCTGTCTGTTTGTTTAGACTTGGAGCTTGTGTGACTTGGAGGGCAATTCTGTTATATTGGATGAAGAAATAAAGTTCTTAAATATAATAGTTTTTTTGTTTGCATCAACCAAAGAAATGCAGAAATAAGGATTGGTTACTTTAATTTGCTGCTAAAAGAGAAGCAGGTTTGGCTTTATTCATGTTACTGTAAAAACTAAATAATAAAGTATTCATATCAAGCGTGAATTTTTTTTTTTTTGCCAGCAAAAGTTAAAACATCAAAGAAACCTCTTTCAAATACTAACAAATTTACTTACAAACACCTATATTTATTATTTCATAAATAGGCGCAACAGGCTCCATAAAAAAAGATTAAATACAGACACAGTATGAAGAAACAATAAGACAGAGCCATATGTAAAGGTTATAATTTAGCTGTTTCCAATCTGTTTCTGCATCTAATAAAATACCAGGTAAGCATTTGGCAGTTTTATACATAAAAGGACTTAAATGACATTTACTAACCATTACACAAAAAGTGATACAAAAAAGCATTTTTTCTGCAGTACAAAATAAATGTGTTTGCGCGTCCCTTAATACTAATTTATTTTTGTCTGATCAATGAGACAAAGCCAATTTGTTTTTTAAATTAAAATCACTTGGGAATACTTTTTATTTTCAAATATTTTGAAAATATAGAACTATTAGTTGTTTTAAAAATGAAGTAAAAATATGAATGTTTGCCAATTTAACCCCTATTGTGAAATCAATAAACTGGAATGAGCCAGTTTCAATTACAATTTAGCTACAAAAACATTCACATTTTATACTCTAGGAGAGTGTAACATAGATGCTATTTACAAACTTGCTATGACTGCTACATCAAGCCATTTAAAAAGTCTTTAGTAGTTTCATATAAACACCCATTATGAAAACCAATGGAAAATCCAGGACTTTTATCCGAGACATCTACAGTTGCTAAGGCAGTTACTAGAGCGCAGCACTTCACAGCAAAAAACCAACATAAAATCTGAATGGTCCAAATTTCCTTCAGGGAAGAAGAAAAACAATGTCCATAAAGGATTAAAAAAATAATAAAGAAGCATGACTATTTCTTCCAGAGTGGGTGACCCACAAGCTCAAATGGTCCTAAGTGCTTAGCAACTTGTATTTTCTAATAAAATGGAGAACTGCCTTGACTGTACAAAGCAATCCATGGTGAAAACACTTCCCTGAATTCCTCAGTGGAAAGAAGAGTTGTTCAGATTCTCAAGTAAGGTACAGTGCTTTGTCCCTCTGCATGCCCCTGTATGAAAAGAAAAAAGGCAGTTCCTTGTTATAAGGCAACCTGTGCTACAGGTGACAATGGGGGATGGATGGCTTTGAATTATTTGTTCCAGCTTGAGTTGTTCACTGGGAAAGGGCAATTAGTTAACCTACATCTAAAGGGAGAAGTGATCTAAAGGCTTTTATTCTTGGAAGAGCTAGAAGACTGCTTAACATTTTCTGGTGTCTTCTGCCTTCGTGAACGTAAAACTATCCCGGATCATGTTTTTGGAAGCAAGAAAACGATCAACTAGGGATGATATGCATGCTATGAGGGCTGTCTACCACCAGGTGGCGATGACCGGCCGCTTACCCACTACTGCAGTAGTCGTTATTCCAGTCCACCGGCTGGGGGGGAGGATTTCTGCACCCCGAACGCACATACTCCATTGCTTGGGTGACAACTTGTGCAGCTGTAGATGTAGGATTGATAATAGTCTGATAGTCGGGTTGAAGAGTAAATCCCTGAAAGGGAAAGCAAGTCCGCAAATAAGGATCAAAATGCTTTTTAAGAAGAAAAGCACCTAAATATTTATTCATTCTTTGCAGACACACTAGGCCCCTTGCTTCTGTCTCTGCGAGGGCAAGCCTGTTGGAAGAGCCCAGAAAATTTAAAACAAAGGTAGAAAAGAGATGCCTACAAGTCCATTCTTTTTGCCTTTCCTTCATTTAACCATGTGTCAGAAAACCTTTAATTATACCCTTGAGCAGATAAATTGAATTGAGAAACAATTTCAAATATAGAGGAGCCAACTCAATCAAAACAAAGGGAGAAGAGGGCCTAAACCCCTCAAAGTTTATGTTTTCTATCAAACCTAAAGATACATTAATAGTTAATCCCCAGAATATGCAACAGAATCTGTTTTGAAGGATTCATGCAGCAGGTGGCTGAGTGTTTTATTAGACTACACCTATTCACATATTGTTCTCAAACCCCTTTTTCTTCATTCAATCACAAAGGGACCATCTGCTTCTTCTTTTATTTGTACTTCTCTCTCAGCTAAAAAATTTCAACCAAAGCTTTTTAACAGTTGTTGGACTAATATAGGGAAAAGAGATTCAAAACAACCTGCCACTGGAAAACACAAGGAGGGAAAAGTATATGACAGAGCAAATAT
This sequence comes from Cacajao melanocephalus, assembly GCA_963573385.1. Lineage (NCBI taxonomy): Eukaryota > Metazoa > Chordata > Mammalia > Primates > Pitheciidae > Cacajao > Cacajao melanocephalus. Next base: position 24,542 of record CAUYLG010010540.1, on the reverse strand, counting down.
TTTTTAATCGAAAAGTCTATTAACTGGCAAACAATAATCAGACTTCAGGAAGATTCTTCTAATACACTGGCATGGTGAAGTGTTGACTTTTAATCCTAGCGAAGCTATTAAAAATTCAAGGACAGAATCTCTGAAGTATATAGCTATATCTGGTAAACAAAAAGCATTCTACACTAAGGTTTATTTTTAGCTTCTCTGGTGAATTCAAGAGCAACATAAGCAAGCTTTGCTGAAATGACAAAAAAGGCAACTTAATTAATCTCATGGTTGTCTCTGCAGCAGATTCCATCCATGGTTTTTAACCACTAAGAAATCAAGCAATTAAAAAACAAATCATTCTTTATTTACTTAAAGAAAGCTTTTGAAGCTATAATATTGTTGAATTTTCACTTTTAAAGAACTCAGGATGATGGGAGGATTGATTTTTAACTAGGGATATCTCCTTAGACTTTTATTCATGTTTGAGTGTCCCTCGTGTAAAGACTCAAAGGCACCTATTACTAAATATTCTCATTTGTTATTATTTGCTTTTAGATATTATTTCCCATTCAAATCAAGCCAATATTACTGATTTCCATGTAAGCTATGGACAAAGACAAAACTGAATGATTGGAAACAAATCACTGAAAAATAGAGAAGTCAACCAGATTGGTTACTTTATCTCACACAGACAAAAAAATTTCACACCTTGCTTAAGGAAAATAAGTTTATCTATGTAGACATGACCTGCTCCTCAAGCTGTAAATATCTTCCGAAATATTTCCCCAGTGTCTAGTTTGGTGCTGGGTGAAGAGCAGGAGAAAACTCAGAGGAGCCTTGTTTTGACTTCCTTTACTCAGCCTCATCACAAGGCTGCTGTAAGCATCTTGAGATCAGAGAGTGTTTCAAATACTTGCTGAGTATTTTCAGGGCCTAGCCCATAGCAGTGGCTCAGTAAGTCAGGTTTTTCATAAGTAAAGTTTATTGCAGAGAGTTTGATGCTACTGTTGGAAAGGTGCAGATTATATAAATGTTTAGTTGTCAGGGATTTCCTATCTTTTTGTTGTTAGAGATGAGGCCTTGCCCTGTCACCCAGAATGGAGTGTAGTGGCATGATCACAGCTGACTGCAGCCTCGAACTCCTAGACTAACATGACCCTTAAGCCTTGGACTGCCAGGTAGCTAGAACTACAGGTGTGTGTCACCATGCCTGGCTAATTTATTTATTTTATTTTTTTGTAGAGATGGAGACTTGCAATGTTGCCTAGGCTGGTCTTGAACTCCTGGGCTCAAGTGATCCTCTTACCTTGGTCTCACAAAGTGCTGGGATTATGGGTGTGAGCCACTGCAGACAACCCTTATCTTTTTAGTGTAAAGTTCTCTATATTGGATTTTGTTTTGTTTTGGCTTTGAGACAGACTCTTGCTCTGTCGCTCAGGCTGGAGTGCAATGGCACCATTTCGGCTCACCACAGGCTCGACCTCCTGGGCTCAAGCGATCCTCCCACCTCAACATCCCAAGTAGCTGGGACTACAGGTGCTGCCACTATGCCCTGCTAAATTTTTTTTGGTGTGTGCATATGTGTTGTAGAGACAGAGTTTTGCCATATTTCCCAGGCTCATCTCTAAATCCTGGGTTCAAGCGATTCTCCCTCTGTGGCCTCCCAAAGTGCTGGGATTACAGGAGTGAGCCACCATGCTCCGTCTTCATATTGGATTTTTACACAGTTCACAAAATGTAACCTAAAAGGCCAAAGTCTCAAAACAGGAGTAGTCGAGAATATATTGACTTAGCTGATGGTGTGGAAACATATGAAAAAGCAAAACACATACACAAACAAAAAAACCCAGCACTCACACAAGAACATCCACCCCTTCCCCACACAAAGACAACAGAAACTGCCATTTTTTCCCTAATGAAAAAAATTGCTCAGGTTGGGTGAGGAAATAATAAGAAAACATTAACTTATTAATTTAAGATTAAATGAGTGACTTCAGTTTACAAAACCCAAATTACATATTAGCTACAAAGTTCAAAGATTTAAACTTCAGCTAACTTCAATGTCTATTTTAAGATCACTAATATCAAAATAAAGACCGAGAAAAACACAAGCAAAGCCTGAAGTAATATTAGTTCACATCATTTTACTTCCTTTCAATTTAGAAAATGACACATTCCTCTGAACACTAAAAGAGATGCTGAGGTCAAAACATAGCACTCAGTAAAAATTGATTATTGGTGTAAATATGAAACAACATGATGATATACATTTTTTGAAAAAATGTTTGCTTAGTCGTCTAATTAAGACTGAATATTTTGCATTTTAATACTCAGGAGAAAAATCACCAACTGTTTTGTAGCATGCCTGGAATTTTAAATTTCATTTTCTGGTGCCAGATTGAAATAAAAATAGGAAACATGATAAAGATTAATTTGATGTCAGAAGGGACATTTGCTCTTTAATTAGATTTCTGTAGCCCTTGCAGTTCTGTTGTGCCACCAGAGCAAGTTCGAAAAAGCCTGCAGCACAACCAAACAGTGATCCTCATATCCACACTTTACTGGGAACTAATTTCATTTCCTGCCTGTCTGGAGAGGTATTTTCAACAGGCATCAATGTTTTTGTCTTCACAACTGATTTATTCATCAATCTCAATGTGATTTTTTTTAAACCTTTAAATTACACCCAAATCCTAAAGCAGCTGTTTATTACACAAGGAAATTGAAAATCTGTCTGTGTGATATCATACAAAGATTTTTTTCTTAAGGTTATAAAGGAAGTTGACAGATATTAATGATTTTTTTCTCTTGACCTCATTCGACAATCTCGTGAGCAGAAGAAAAAGGAAGAAAACTGGACAAAAAAAGCGCAGGTCCATGGTTTCAATGTATAAAATATTATTCTAGAAAAAAAATGAAACTATTATTCCTGGCAGACTACACAATCATTTTGTAGGATACATTCATTTTCAAAAGGATAATAAAATAGCTAAAGTAATATTGGGATATGAGACATTATTTTAAAAATACAGTTGCTGTTAACTTTCTTCTCTCTCTCTCTCAGTCTGTGTGTGTGTGTGTGTGGGTGTGTGTGTGTGTAGTGTGTTTGGAGATATGCACATGGCTCCGACATGAGGGAGCAAACATCTTCAGCATAAAGGTGGTTTGAATGATGAATCAGACAGGTCACATTTTATCCACAACTCAGGTCTGCATCTCGAGGCTGAAAACTAACTGATGACTTGAATGTGGGCCCCAACAGACTGTGGCAGTAGCAATAAATGAAGTGACAGCAATAAATCAGGATCAAAAAGGAGTAGTGGACTCCCTTTTTGATCCTGATTTTAGGATGATCAGTTCTCTGGGGATACCAGTCCCCTTCCCCTGCAGGATCCCATTCCAATTCCCTGCCCTGACTCTGACCTTACCCCTACCTCTCTCTTTGTTCCCCTGCTTTCTACCGGTCTCCTTCCCATCTCTAGGCCGGTTCAAAACTCCTGTGCTCCTCTCCAGACTGGCTCTCCTGGCCTACAGTCCCCTTTCCTGGCTGCTGCTCTCTGTGGGAAGGTCCTCCACACCCTTCCCACCTTCCAGTATTTAAAGCGTGCTTCCTCTTCTCATCCTTTTGGTCATTGTGCCAACCCTTGAGAGGGGGCCTTTCTTGTCCATCCTAGCTAAAGTCTCTGTCCTTCCTCCATGCACCCTGCAGTCTGTCTTCCAGTTTTTTTTTTTTCATGGGACCTTCATTATTTGTTTATCATATAACCACTGCCATCCCTCCCCTGCCAACTCCGTTGGGGAGGGGGGTCTCATGACTTGTTCTCACTCATCACTCAATTTCCAGGACCTAGACAGTGCCAGCACATGCACATGTTATGGGTTTAATTAAATTTTTTGAATCAATTACATTTTTAAAAATTATTATTTATTTACTTTTATTTTTATTTTATTACTTTTTTAGAGACAGGGTCTCTCTATGTTGCCCAGGCTGGAGTGCAGGGGCTATTCACAGGCGTGATCCCACTACTGATCAGCATGGGAGTTTTGACCTGCTCCATTTCCGACCTGGGCCAGTTCCCCCCACCTTAGGCAACCTGGTGGTCCCCCGCTCTTGGAGGTCACTGTACTGATGCCAAACTTAGTGTGGACACCCGATTGGCATAGCGCACTACAGCCCAGAACTCCTGGGCTCACGTGATCTTCCAGCGTCAGCCTCCTGAGTAGCTGGGACTACAGGCACGCGCCACTGCACCCGGCTGAATCAATTACATTTTTAAAAACTTTCAAGGAACTGAAATTGAAATTCTACAACCTGATCTTTAATTTCTCCTAACAGAGGAAACGCTTTTACTGTTCATTTCTTTCTTGATTTGTTCACTACTCAACAATTATTTTGACTACTTACCATGATCAAGGCATTGTTAAAACAGTTCTTAGTCGATGCAGTCTTTAGAGCGTTTACTCTCCACTTTGGCTTTATGCCATTTGGGTAAATTGTAATCAGGTCTTCCCATCTCAGCAAGCACACTTTTTGGGATACACTAACAGAACTGACTTAAAGGATAACGAATAACTTGTCCAATGTAATCTGTTCTATTTTTTCTTATTCAGTTAAGAGTCTTTATGGAAAGACAAATCTCTTGGATTTTTATGTGTGGCCTTATGTAAATCTGAAATAGTTGAAAACTATTCAGGATCACAGCCACATCATCCAAGGTGTTAGTGTTAGCATAAATCGAAAAAGTAATCATGTCTGAGGGATAAATCAGAAAAAAGATCTCCTCTGTACAGAGCTCCAGGCCTCAGCATGGTAAGGAAACTGAACTTTTGGTTTCTTTCCTCTGGGAAGAAACTGCCCCCAACTATAGCGCTCTAAGCAAAACATGAGTCCTTAGCTGGGCAGCACCCTCAAACAGGGATCAACCAACCAACCAAGGGTGGCATCCTCCAAACCATTAATTCTTCATGCAGACACTACTGGTTCACTAAGATGCATGGATACCCAAGTATATCCCTTTAATTGAAGGTGATGTTTGATGGGAAGGGTAGGAATTGAACCCTCAGAATGTAACTTGGTCATAAACCTCTCAAGACAAGGCAGGGTGGTGGGAAGTGGCTTTCCACATCCTCTTCTTCACCAGTGAATCAACAACTGGTCTGTTGGATGCAGATAAGAAAGTTTTCGTAGCTTAATGATATCTTTGGCTTAGGGACCAAGAAAGACTTCGGTAAGATGAATCCCTTTGCTCTCATAACGATTTTGATTTTAGAACTCACCAGAATTTAAAGATCCTTTGAATTCTCAGGAGAAACAGATTTTCTCATATGAAAGAGTTAAGAGTCTACAAGACCAATTTTGAATGAGCAAGCCTAGCATTTTAGAATCCAGCCTCTGAGTTTTGAACAGACCTGGGTTTGAATTCCAGCTCAAACCTTATGAGCATATGACTTAACTCTGCCAAGCCTCAGTGACTTCCTCTAAAGGAAGATAATGCTAATACCTGCACTATAAGTTTTCTGAGAATCCAGTATCACATTACACCTATTTTAAAGGTGACCACATAATTGGAAGTACATCTTTTCAATATTCTACTTAAAGGAAACAGGAAGTAAGTATAAAGCACTGCGTACTGAAGAATAATGGCAAATAAAGTACATGCCTGAGAACTGAACTAGCCACTTTTTTCTTGCAACACCATTTTTACTTGAAGGAGTATCAGACAAACTGATTATTCAGACTTGGATATTTGGGAAACATTTTCTCAAAATTTAATCACGTATGCCTTTCATTTCAAGGAAAACAACCAACTGTATTTGCTGCCAACGATAATAACGTTCAACTTTCCAAGAAAAAATTAATTTTGGAAAATCTGTATTTGCCACCATGCACTTGACAGCTTCTGAATATTTAAAAACTTGTCTGATGACAGTAGTCATATTGACAAATATGACTTTTTGGCACTGTGGAATATGTCCACATTTGGAAAATCTGTGTGACTCAGTGGACTGATACTTCCCACATGACCAACGCATGATTTTGCAAAAGTAAATACGGGTAAAACAGTCACTCAAAGTATAAGACAGACCATCAAATCTTAATGTAACAGAGTATAAGTTCACTGAAATGATATCAGAATCCACATTATAACTAATACTGGCCAGGCACAGTGGCTCATGCCTGAAATCCAGCACTTTGGGAAGCCAAGATAGGTGGATCACTTGAGGTCAGGAGTTTGAGACCAGCCTGACCAACATGGTGAAACTCCATCTCTACTAAAAATACAAAAAATATTATCCCGGTATGGTAGTGTGCGTCTCTAGTCCCAGCTACTCAGGAGGCTAAGGTGGGAGAACTGCTTGAATCCAGGAGGTGGAGGCTGCTGTGAGTCGAAATCGCAGCCCCCACACTCCAGCCTGGCATGAGACCTTGTCTCGAAAAAATTTTTTAAAAACTAAAACTAAAAAAAAAAAAAACCCAGAATCTACATTATAACTGATCCTTAAGAAACTATCACTTGTTGAATTTTGGTATGGTATCAAAGAACCATATCCATAATTACGTTAAAAAATATAATATTTCTCCCTTCCCCAAATACATCTGCAATGAGTTTTTTATACATTTCAATCAAAACAACATAATGCAACAAACTGAATGCAGAAACAGATATGAGAATCCAGCTACCTTCCATTAAGGCAAACTTTAAAAAGTTTGCAAAAATATAAATTAATGCCCCTATTCTCCCAAAATGTTTTCTTTTGAAAAAGTAATTTTTCATACACACAAAAAATATAACTTGTAAGGAGTTTATTTTTTTAAATGAATGAATACATTTTAAAAACTTCCCAGTTTCGGCCAGGTGCAGTGGCTCACGCCTATAATCCCAGCACTCTGGAAGCTCGAGGCGAGCAGATCACCCAAGATCAGGAGTTGAAGTATGATGAGATCCCATCCTCTAAAAATACAAAAATTAGCTGGATGCGGTGGCATGCGCCTATAATCCCAGCTACTCAGGAGGGTGAGGCTGGAGAATCGCTTGAACCTGGGAGGTCGAGGTTGCAGTGAGCCGAGATTGCACCACTGCACTCCAACCTGGGTGACAGAGCAAGACTCCATCTCAAACAAAACCAAACAAAACAAAACAAAAAAAAAACCTTCCCAGTTTCAATCTTAATATGGTAAATGGAAGAAAGCATACTAACATAAACAAAAGTTCTTCAGGGTCCACAATAATTTTTAAGAGTTATGGAAATCCTGAGACCATAGAGTTTAAGGATCGTTGCCCTAGATCACAATCACATCTCATGACAATTAACCTCCACAGGTGCTTGACTCTAAAACTTCTCTCTAATCCAGGCTTCACCTCCAATTTCCAGACTCACTTATACAACTGCTTACTTAACATCTCCACTGAGATAACTCAAAAGTACCTCATACTCAACATATCCAAACCCAAACTCATGATCTCAACCCCTGAAAACATGGTCCTGTTCCAGTGTTCCCTCTGTGAGTGGCACCATCATCCATTGTAGTCTGAGTCATCCATGATACTTCCTTCTTAACTCTCTCATCATTCAACAAGTCCTGACTATCTTGACTTCCAAATCTCTCTCAAATCTACAATACTTTCTACTTTTATCATAAAACCCTCTATCTCTCTGGATCACAGCCTCCTATCAAGCCTACAGCATTTATTCATTTAGTCCCCACTCTGAGCCCTACCTATTCTCCAGAGAGCAGGTATTATTTTTGAAAGATAAATGTAATCCCATCATTCACTTATTTACAGCACTTCAATGCCTTCCTACTGCTCTTAAGATAAAACCGGCTGGGCTCAGTAGCTCACATCTGTAATCCCAGCACTTTGGGAGGCGAAGGCGGGCAGATCACAAGGTCAGGAGATCATCCCGGCCAACATGGTCAAACCTCGTCTCTACTGAAAATACAAAAATTAGCTGGGTGTAGTGGCTGCACCTGTAGTCCCAGCTACTCAGGAGCCTGAGGCAGGAGAATTGCTTGAACCCAGGAGGTGGAGGCTGCAATGAGCCGAGATTGCACCACTGCACTTCAGCCTGGGTGACAGAGCAAGGTGCCTATAACCCCAGCTACTTAGGAGGCTGAGGAAGGAGAATTGCTGGAACCTGGGAAGTAGAGGTTGCAGTGAGCCAAGATCACGCCACTGCACTCCAGCTGGCAAGAGTGAGAATCTGTCTCAAAACAAACAAACAAAAAAAAGATAAAACCAAAAGTTCTATTTAATTTAGCATACACAGAAGACTCACCCCATCTTGTCCCTACTCTTTCAGGTCAGCTCTTTACAGCAACCCTTCCTTGCCCTAGTCACATTGGCTTTCTCCAAGGACCTCAATCATCTTTCCTTTATCTCCTTACTCATCCTTCCTAGCTCTAGGAAACACGACTTCCCCTTTCTTGGCAGGGCACAGTGATTCACACCTGTAATCCCACCACTTTGGAAAGTGGAGGCAGGAGGATCACTTAAGCTCAGGAGTTCTAGATCAGCCTGGGCAACAAAGTGAGACCTTCTCTCCATCTAATTAAAAAAACAACAACAAAATTATCAAGCCTGTAATCCCAGCACTTTAAGAGGTGAGGTGGGTGGATCACCTGAGGTCAGGAGTTCAAGACTCGCCTAGCCAACATGGTGAAACCTCATGTCTATTAAAAATACAAAAAGTAGCTGGGTATGGTGGCGTATGCCTGTAATCCCAGTTACTCAGGAGGCTGAGGCAGGAGAATCACTTGAACCCAGGAGGTGGAGATTGCAATGAGCTGAGATTGCGCCACTACACTTCAGCCTGGGCAACAGAGCAATACTATCACAAAAAAATTAAAAAAAAAACAAAAACGGCAGGCATGGTGGCTCACATATGTAATCCCAGCACTCTGGGAGGCTGAGGCGGGCGGATCACAAGGTCAAGAGCCCCAGACCATCCTGGCCAACATGGTGAAACCCTGTCCCTGCTAGAAATACAAAAATTAGCTAGGCATGGTGGTCCACACCTGTAATCCCAGCTATTCAGGAGGCTGAGACAGGAGAACCACCCAGGGGGCAGAGGTTGCAGTGAGATCACACCATTACACTCCAGCCTGGCAACAGAGTGAGACTCTATCTCAAAAAAAAAAAAAAAAAGAAAAACCACTTCCCCAAATACCACTCTATCCACCCCCACCTCTCCAGGTCTTGTCCCTGCTTCATGCTGTCATAGCATCCTGAGCTTTTCCTTCATAACATTTAACACAGTTTGTAACCACAATTTTTTCCCATAATTATTTAATATCTGTCTCCCCTATTAGACTATTAGGCACCATAAGGGCAGAGACTGTATTTGTTTTGGTCATCACCATATCTTTCCAAGACCCAACATATAGTAGAAAGATAATTTAAAGGTTAAAAAAACTTGTCCCTGTAAAGGTATATTTTTACCTTTTAGTGTAAACATACCAGAGAAGATTTTTTTTACCACTGTGTTCAACAGCTTTGGAATCGAGACTCAAAACAATCTTTCTTGGGTATCTCTTGAAGGATACACTAGAAAATGATTAACAGTGGTTTCCTCTGGAATGAGGAACCAAGTAACCAGGAGATAGGAAAGGGAAGACAACTGACTTTTTACTGTATATCTTTGTGCCCTCAAAATTAAGCGACATCGGCCGGGCACGGTGGCTCAAACCTGTAATCCCAGCACTTTGGGAGGCAGAGGGCAGATCACCTGAGGTAGGGAGTTCAAGAGCAGCCTGACCAACATGGAGAAACCCCATCTCTACTAAAAATACAAAATTAGCCGGGTATGGTGACACACGCCTATAATCCCAGCTACTCAGGAGGCTGAGGCAGGAGAATCGCTTGACCCTTGGAGGCGGAGGCTGTGGTGAACCGAGATTGTGCCACTGTACTCCAGCCTGGGTAACAAGAGCGAAACTCCCTCGAAAAAAAAAAAAAAAAAAAAAAAAATTGTGACATCATTAGTTTTTAAATAGAGCCTTCTAAGTACCTAAAAGCACTTCTGAGATATTCAATTTCCAAAGGACAAAACTTTCAAATTATATTAGATTTAGTAGCAAGATCTATAAATGCCCATTATACATATTTATAACATTAATACATATGATGATCGCCTATTTTGACATGAATAAAAAAGTACTCATTAGCTAATAACTCATATTACTTTTTTTTTTTGGGCAGGGTCTCGTTCTGTCACCAAGGCTGAAGTGCAATGGCACAATCTTGGTTCACTGCAACCTCTGTCTCCCAAGTTCAAGAGATTTTCCTGCCTCAGCCTCCCAAGTAGCTGGGATTACATGCACTTCCCACGATGTCTAGCTATTTTTTGTATTTTAAGTAGAGATGTAGTTTCACCATATTGGCAAAGCTGGTCTCGAACTCCTGACCTCAAGTAATCCTCCCACTTTGGCCTCTCAAAGTGCTGGGATTACAGGCATGAGCCACTGCGCCTGGCCATATTACATTTTAGAGCTCAAGGATACATCAGATAAAAGCAAAAACCAACCTTGAACCCATTTTACTTTTCCAGAGCATTATCTTTACAAGTTCAGGCATTAATAAGGAGCACTGAAACATCATAGAAAAAGTTATATTCCTTAAACTTCAAAAAAACACTGTCAAAATGGGTACAAAAAGTGGAGAGCCATGTATAATACTAAGTTAAAAGAAAAAGAAACCCTTAACTATTATGTGAAAAGCACTGTGTGAGGCATCTCACACATATGATCCCATTTATTTTCAGAAAAATCCTACAAGGATAAGGAAACAGACTTCAAAGGCTATCACACAACTATTCAGTGGAAAAGGCAGGTATCTGAACCCAAGTCTATTCCATTGCAGAGGCATTGCTTCTACCACACCACCTATCTTTCCTGACTAAACAGATGTATAACTATTAAGACAAGCTAACTAGGCAAAAGTATTATCAGAATATACGGTCATGTTTTGCTTTAGAAGACATTAACTAAGTCCTATTTGCTACTACTTTATGAAATCAAGGTGGTATGAAAGATTTTTACCAATATTCAAAATATGCATATCACCTTGCTTTTTTTTGCCTGCCTTGACTTGATTGTTTAAAATAATTTTAAAAGACCTTCCCAAATCAATCAGTTTCATTGAATAAAGTGCTGAAATAAAATTCAAAATCAGGTATTAATGATGGTATCAGTGGATAGCCCACTTTACTCAAAACACTTAACATACATTCTCTCCTTTAATCCTCACAAGAAGCCCACTGGAAAAAAAAAAATGCCATTTTTACAGAGGAAGAAAGTAAGGCTCTCAGGAGCTAATGAACACAGCAGACCAAGAATCTGAACCCAAGTCTCTTATGCTACAGCCCATTCTTTCCATCTCATTAAGCAGCCTCAAGGTAGACAAATGCATGAATATGGGGGAAAAGAAAAAAAAAAAAAGCAGCCTCACTAGTTTCCAAAAGGAACCAAGATAATTTTCCCTTGTGACAACAAGAAAATCTGGCTGTAGAATGAAGACATCACACTAATGTTTAAAAACAAAACAATCACAAAATTAAAACAAATGACTAGTTTTTAGAGGTTACTGGTATGCTACACCAAACATGGCTAACCCCTTCAACTTGAAATACTCCTCTACCTTCACATGGTAAATTGTATCTGACTTAACTTTAGCTTCGTTTCCTTAAAATTACATTATAAAGCCAGGTGCGGTGGCACAGCCTGTAGTGCCAGCTACTGAAGAGGCCAAGGCAGGAGAATCATTTGAACCCAAGAGCTCAAGGTCAGCCTGGGCAACATGGTGAGGCCTCAGTTCCTTAAAAAAATCAAAATTACATTATACTAAATGTGAATAAAGTCTACAAGGGAAAATGGAAAAAAAAAAAAAAAACAGTTGTTAGGATGGAAGGACTTTACATAGAGATTAATTTTACATTTAAAAATTTTCCTTAAATTGCTTTAATACGGCAACATTTTTTTAAATGTCCTAACAAATACCTCTACTACATGTTAGTACTAAACAGAAGCAACGAAATGACAACTGACTTGACAAGTATGATTTTTTTTCTTTTTTTTTTTTTTAACTGATCACGTCAAAGATTTCAGTGCTAGACAAGTATGATTTTTAAAATACCAAAAGTAACTTTCAGGTTACCTCTAATGAAATTTACGAACACTTTTTATCTTGAGAATCAGGATGAGAAAAAAATTAAAAAAATAAATTTTTAAAAATCTATAAATCCTGCTAAAGCAAGTGTCAACTAAAAGGCTAAGTTATTCTTAAGTACTCAAAAGTTGCCAATGACAAAAACTAGTGGAAATAAATGGATCACTAAGTGTGATTTGGCAACTTTGTTAATAAGGATTTTTATCTTAGTACTGTGTTAACAAGAGTTACAACTGAAATTATTCAACAATCAAAAATGAAGGTACTTAAAAAAATTTTGCCAATTGAGCAAAATAAACTTTATTCCCACCTAAAACACATTAAGACAATTATACCAAATTTTAGGTCAACATCTCAAACATTGTTTAGTAATTACCCTAAAATGGCATTAAAATGAATAAAGAAATATCAAAGTTTTCAATTACTTATTATTGGAGTTCAGACTGTAAATACAAATATAAAATAAACAGTAAAAACCAAACACATGTTCAACACTAAGAAGAATGGTTATTTTAACTAGACAAGTTATGACTTATATAAATGAGGGAAAAAATGCTTTTAAGGCTTATCTAGTAATGAATTGTTTTTTATTTTTGCATAAATACTAAATTATAACCTCCCAATAAAATTATTTAAACTCCTCAAACTTCAACATGTTTCTACTACTCCAAATTTTCTACTGTTCTGCTATATGGTTAAGATCCAATTTATACCTTCCCAAACTGAAATTTACAAACCAATGATCTGCTTTAACAAAAGTACTGTCATATGACAACATCAATGAAGAAATGGGCAGTTCAAAACACATGTTCATTATCACCTCTTACTCTACAAGTCAATTTCATGGTACAGAAATAGCTACCTTTAAGAAAATAAATATTTGTATTTTCCCCAGTTCATGACATTTTGAAAATGAATCGACCAAGCTATGGGTTAAAATTATATTCCTACTAATTCCCATTCGTGTCATCGTAATTACCAGTCCTAGAGTTACTTAACCTATCAATTCTTATTTCTTGGAAGTGTAAACACAAAACTCTTCAGGAGTTTTTTTTAAAAGACACGTGTTAAAATCTACTAGAGAAATTTCTACACAAACTGAAGCCAGTAAATGGTTGAAAACAGATGTCACTACAGTAACCCAAAGGAAGATGATGAAGGAATGTACTTACGTTTCAAAACAACGATCCACGTTGTCAGACATCAAAAGCAGCATGCATAGCTGTTCAAGGGCTATTAGTTGCATGTCCCTTTCATCTCCCTGTCCCATCTGTAGCCATTCCAGCAGAGTATCTGGGTCCACATCTGCCATGATTTTTTAAAAGCCTCTTTGCTTAAATTTTAAAAGTAAAGGGGAAAAAGTCCTTTAAATGTCCACGACTGATCAGCTTGGGCTTAAATGTTTTTTCCTTTATATCTGGTAGAACCAAATTTTCGTAGTGTCTTCCTAGGAATTAAAAAAGACTCCTAAGTACATTTGGACCTAAGAGTGCTTAATGCAGTTTTTCAACTTTTCTTATCCCCCAGGTTTAAAGAACAGATATCATACTAATGAAAACCAGTTTTGCACAAGAGCATATAAGCTGATTAGGTTGCTGCTTAACTAGAAACCAGAGCTGTCTGTGTCAAAGACATGTCAAGCTTCTGTGTCAAAGACAAGTCAAGCTTCGCATCCCACTACTGCTATCACTAAAATCTATGCCAAAAGGCAAAAAACACCTACTAAAGGTTCTGTTTTTTTCCAGCAAACTTCATCCTCCTCCTTCTCCACCCAAAACTGATCTTCAGATTAGGGTTAGATTCAGTATTCTGAGGAAACTCTAAACGCCTTGATCCAATAATCCCCCTCCGAATTGAGTTTCTCCTTCAAAACTACCTCCTATTTCACAAATTCTGCTGACTTCTCAATTTATTTCTATTTTAAAGATGGCCAAATGCAAACGACAATTATATACAAGATCTATCTAAAAATAAAGGGTTGGTAATTTTGGCAGTCTTGGCAACTATTCCTTAAACTTAAAAAAAAAAAAAGAAAGAAACGCTGAAAGTAAATGCAATGGACTAGCAGGTTACGGATCCGAATATAGGCCAATCTAGGGCCCTCTTTCCCCATCTTCACAGGATGGGGCAGTTGGTTAAAAAAAAAAATACAAAACGGAGAAGCAGCCCCAACAGGCAAGTCATTACAAAAGCACCCCGTAAGCGCCATGACCGGAGGACAGCTTTGGGTCCCCCACAACGCAGCCGCAGGTGTGGGAAGCCGGCGGCCGGGTGAAGTGGGCACCCAACGGCGGCGACCAGCGGGGTTGACTTCACACCCGGGGCCCAGCCGAGCCGGGCGCTGAGCCCTGCGCTCTGGTTTCCCAGCACCAAACCCCACTAAGTTAACTACCTGTGTCTAGTAGGAGGGGAAGTTCTGGAGAAACCGCAGCAAGCTTTCGTGCCCGAGAGGAGGCCGCCTGGCCACGCAGAGCGCCTGGTCTCCCGGGAGCTGCGCCCGGAACTCGAAGGCCTGGCGGCGAACCCTTCTCAAGGGCAAAAGGAGCTGGCCTGGGGCTCTGGCGCTGGCAAGCCGGGCCCCGCCGCCGGCAGGGCCCCGGGAGGGGAACAAAGGGGCTAGCGGGGAAGTAGGCAGCAGCCTGGCCGACCTCACTCGGCGCCGGGGTCTTGCTTTCCGCCAGTCGCCGGGCGTCCGGGATCCTGGCCCCAACGCAGGGCCCTTCCGACGGTCCGAGACGCTCCCGCCTCCCCTTCCCGCAGGCTCTTACTCGGGCTTGTAGTCCCAGACCGCTCCAGTCCAGCTCCCACCAGGCCGCGGGCAGAGCCAGGCCCGGCCGCGGCCCTCGAGTTCCCGAGAAGCCGCAGGCCGCGCAGGTCGAACCGGGCAGGCGGCACAGGAAAAGCCGCGCCTCGTCCCTCCCCTTCCTCCGCGGGGACCTAGTGACAGGGAAGCGAGAGGTTCCCCCGAGCGGCGGCAACCAGCGCACGTCCCGTCCCCAGCACGCGGCTCCTCAGGCCCTGCCGCTCAAAGGCCCGCGCGGTGCTGCTGGCGGCGGCAGCGCGGGGGAGAGGCCCCGTCCATCGCGATCCGGGAGGGGGAAGGGAGGAGGGTCGAGCCAGAGCCTGGCAGTGAAGCTGCCGAGGGCAGCCGAGCCCGGCGGAGGCGGAGCAAATCCGCTCCCCAGGCGGCGACCCCGCCGACGGCCACCTGGGGCGCTGCGGAGACGGCCGACCGCGGCACAGGGGCGCCAACCGGGAACGCTGCGCGGCTGCCCCTGCCCCGCCGCTGTAGTCCCCGCCGTCTCGGGCTGGGTCGGACGTTTCTGCCGCGGTTTTTCTATGGTGCGCCCTGGCGCCCTTCTCGCTTCCCTGTCAGTCCGAGCGTGCTCGCGCACGCACGTCCAGCTCGCTTGACGCCGTGGCTAACACTTCGCGCGCTCCTGCGGAGGGCGCCATGCCGCACAGCAAAGCTGCGGCCCAACCTGTCCCGGCGGAGCCTCCCGCCCAGGCCACACGCACTCCGCCCCTAGCTTCCCTCCTCGCGCACGGAAGTGCGTCGCTTAAGAGAGGCGCCTCCCCCAGCTCCTGGGAGGCCGACCGCCCCGCGGTTCACCCCAGAGAAAATCCTTCAGATCCACCCCGGGAAAGAGGTGCTGCCGAGGACTGTCAACGTTGTACAGATGAGACACTGAGGCTCCAGGAAAACACAGATGCAGGCCCAATGCCTTGCCTGGTCTGCAGCAGCACTGAGAGTGCACTTTTGACTACGTTTTGTGACTTCTGTCACAAGTATGTCCGTGGTTATTTTCAAACTTTATTTCACGCGCATTCAGAATAAACGATGCATGCGTGTAGGACGTACTTGGAACCCCGGAGACGTCCTACTGTATGTACTCTCACTTTTATCTTTTAAACAAAAATGAATATGACATTATAGTATTTGAGACATGGTTCCTCAAGCAATCAGAGGAGCTGCTAGGTGTTAATAAAGAACAGCATTTGGGGCCACTGCAGTGCCTATAATCCCAGCACTTCGTGATTTTACTCGCTTGAGGTCAGGAGTTCGAGACCAGCCTGAGCAACATAGACCTGGTCTCTGCAAAAACTTAAAATTTAATAAATGATTACCCAGACGTGGTGGTGCACACTTGTGGTCCCAGCTACTGGAGAGGCTGAGATGGGATGATCCCTTAAGCCCAGGAAATTGAGGCTGCAGTGAGCTTTGCACCACACTCCAGCCTGGGGTGACTAAGCAAATTAGTACTTTCAAAAATACTGGGTTGTTTTTTTTTTAAACTAGTTCTTTAGAAAAATAACCAGTATTTTGGAAATTACTAATTTATGCTTCAGATAGCTATCCACGCATGTCCCAAACGAAAGAAGAGAAAAAGAGGATTCAATTATCTTGTCACAACTACAACATAAGAGAATAATTATTTAGCTCGAATGAGTGTGAGTTGGAGCTGCCAGGAAACTCTTCAAGGAGGAAGTGGTGTTCCCTCTGAACCCTGAAGAATGGGTACGATGTGGAGAAAGGGAAGAATATAAGCAAAGCCTGATACGTTCCTAGACATAGGAAAGGTCACCTGTGCCCCCAGCAAAGAACGAACGGTAAGCAACAGAGAGAAAAATTTGGAACTAAAGTAGGGAAGGCCTTGAATGCTTAATGCAGAAATTAGGCTGAGCTAAGTAACAAGTTCTGTTACTACAACACTGGAAAACTTAATCTTAGAAAACTAATTTATGGAAAGAGTGTCCAGAATGACTAAAAGGATCTATCTAGAAAAGATTAGCTGGAAGTTGCTGAAATGCTCTAATAATGGAGGAAAGAAAAGTCTAGTTGTTGGCAATATGAATGGAGACGAAATCTAAAAATACTTAATTTTTGAAAGAAGATATATCAGAATTTAAATGATTGACTTAAAAATTTTCAGGCATGCTCCATGGCTCACACCCATAATCCCAGCATTTTGGGAGGCAGAGGCAGGAGGATCACTTGAGCCCAGGAGTAGACCAGCCTAGGCAACAAAGGAAGACCCTGTCTCTACAAATAATTTTAAAAATTAGCCGAGTGTGGTGGTGCACACCTGCAGTCCCAGCTACTCAGGGAAGTCAAAGGCAGGAGGAACACCTGAGCCCTCGAGGTCGAGGCTGCTGTGAGCCATGATCATGCACTACAGCCTGGGCAACAGAGCAAGACCCTGCCTCAAAACAAACAGACAAACAAAACCCCTACCTGCAAAGAGGACTTGGAAGCTAGGAAAATGGTGATGCTATTAACAAAAAAAATGGAAAAGTTGACAAAAAGGACTATACTAAGTTTTTAAGAAAGATAGTTTTTTTTTTTTTTTTTTTTGAGACAGAGTCTCGCCCTGTCGCCAGGCTGGAGTGCAGTGGCACGATCTTGGGTCACTGCAATCTCCACCTCCCAGGTTCAAGAGATGCTCCTGTCTCAGCCTCCTGAGTAGCTGGGACTACAGGCACATGCCACCTTGCCCAACTAATCTTTGTATTTTTAGTAGAGATGGGGTTTCACCATGTTGGCCAGGATGGTCTCAATCTCTTGACCTTGTGATCTTCCCAGCTTGGCCTCCCAAAGTGCTCGGATTACGGGCACATTTTTTTTTAAATCCTTCACTATCTGCATGTACCACCCACTTCCTGCCTACAAGATTAATGATTAGTGTGCTTTAAAGAAACCTATCAAAAGAATGCTGTGACACTTACTGCACTTTTTAAAGAGTTTATTATCATTTTTATTTTTATTTTTATTTAGAGGCAGGGTCTTGCTCTGTGGCTCAGGCTGGAGTGCAGCAGTGTGATCCTAGCTGACTGCAGCTTTCAACTCCTGGGCTCAAGGCGATTCTCCTGCCTCAGCCTCCAGAGTAGCTAGGATTACAGGCACATGCCACAACACCAGGCTATTTTAATTTTTTTGTAGAGGCAGAATCTAACTGTGTTGTCCAGGCTGGTCTCCAACGCCTGGGCTCAAGCGATGCTCCAGCCTTGGCCACCCAAAGTGCTGGGATTATAGGCATGAGCCACCATGCCTGGCCCATATTATTATTTTAAACTCAGGCAGAAAAAAGAATTCAAACATGAGATCCCAGAACAAGAGCATTAAAGGAAAGAAATGAAGTCATGAAGAAAACAAAATATCCAGATGAAGGCAACTGACCAGACTTTAATACTTATCCCAAGAAACCAGGAACTGTTTACATGCTGATATTTCCCATTGCTGCCAAAATCCAAGAATCATAGACCATCAAGAACTGCTCTGTGCTAGGCACAGTGTAAGGCTCAATAAGTCACAGACCTCATCCTCAATAAAGGTAGATGTAAACAGACTCCTCTGTGTCTCCTCTGTCATAGCATTTATTATGTGATATTGTCAGGTACATGCTGGGAACATTGAGGTAGGTGATAGCATCTTGGAAAGCTTCAGAAATGATGTGTGAATTAAATCTCAGATGTTGAGTCAGAGCTGTCCAGATAATTAGGAGAAGCATAGGGACAGGCACGGAGGTACGAAGAGGGTCCCTCTTGGCAGAATGAAGCAACAGGCTGCCTTTTGGCTGAGGCTCCACTTTGACAAAGGAAATTCGATGTGTACACAGTCACTGGGATCAACTCACAGGACTGTAATAAAAAGGAGGATATTCATCATACAAATCTAAGCTCATTTCATCGACTGGTATGTACTATGAATTAACTTTCTAAAGTTAATCTTATAGTTATGAATAGCACAATGATATAGCATTATGTTTTGTATGTATCAAAGGCATGATTGATAGATGTAAAGTTATAAAATATGCTACAGAAAATGTCTGTTTGGACATGTCTTCAAGTTTGAACTACAAATGTTAAGTGTCCCTGGCTTTCCTCAACTTCAGAAGTTCTGGGTATAAAAGAATGTGGTCCGCAATTTGGAAGAGTGGGAAACTAAATTTGATTGGAACTAGAGTGGTGTTAGTGGCTGGAAGAGATCATTGAGGTTAATTGGAGCCAATTTGCTAAGAGTCTTGAACATCCTAATGAGTTTGAACTTTGCTCTTTGGGCAAGGGGAGCCTTTGGATATTTAATACAAGAAAGTACTGAGATGCCATGTAGGTTGTAGAATCATTAGCCATTTTAAAGTTAAAATTTGTTTCTATTAAGCTTTACAGTTAGCAAGATATGTTATTTTATTTTATTTTTGGTTTTTTGGTTTTTTTTTTTTGAGACAGAGTTTCACTTTGTCATCTAGGCTGGAGTGCAGTGGCGCAATCTCAGCTGCAACCTCTGCCTCCTGTGTTCAAGCTATTCTCCTACCTCAGCCTCCCGAGTAGCTGGGACTACAGGCCTGCACCACCATGCCTGGCTAATTTTTGTATTTTTAGTAGGGACAGGGTTTCCCCATGTTCCCCAAGTTGATCTCCAACTCTTGGGCTTAAGGGATCCATCCACCACAGCCTCCCAAAGTACTGAGATTACAGGCATGAGCCATGGTACCTGGCTGCAGTTAGCAAGATACTTTATATTATTATTTAATCCTTATACATTAGTTTATTATATATAAAAATGATTAACACTTAAAATAGGTATTTTCTGTGTATTTATTTATTTATTTATTTGAGACAGAGTCTTACTCTGCCACCCAGCTAGAGTGCAGTGGCGCAGTCTTGGCTCACTGCAGCCTCTACCTCCTGGTTTCAAGCGACTCTGGTGCCTTGCAAGTAGCTGGGACTACAGGTGCGCGCCACCACGCCGGGCTAATTTTTGTATTTTTAGTAGAGATAGGGTCTCTCCATGTTGGCCAGACTGGTCTCAAACTCTTGGCCTCAAGTGATCCTCCCCCTCAGCCTCCTAAAGTGCAGGGATTACAGGCATGAACCACTGCACCCAGCCAGGAAACCGTGGTTTGGAGAGGTTAAAAACTTTCCCAAATTCACCTACCTAATAAAATGGGACACTGTTTCAAACATTGATCTGCCAACTCTCATGTGTATACTTAGTCATACCATTTTGTAATAACTGGAGCTAGTAGATCAAAGTAAAATGCATTACTTCATGAAGTAATAATTTCCTATCACTGGAAATATGACAGAAGAGACTGGATAACAAGTCAGGAATGGGTTAGGGACGGTGGCATACACAGATCCTTGCATTTGGGAGGCTGAGGTGGGAGGCTCGCTTGATCCCAGGAGTTAAAGACTAGTCTGGGCAACATAGTGAGACTTCATCACTATAAAAAGTTTTTTTTTTGAGATGGAGTCTTGCTCTTGTTGCCCAGGCTGGAGTGCAGTGGCATGATCTTGGCTCACTGAAGCCTCTTTCTCCAAGGTTCAAGTGATTCTCCTGCTTCAGCCTCCCAAGTAGCTGGGATTATAGGTGCCCGCCACCACACCTAGCTAATTTTTGTGTTTTTAGTAGAGACTGTGTTTCACCATGTTGGTCAAGCTGGTCTCAAACTCCTGACCTCATGATTTGCCCACCTGGGCCTCCCAAAGTGCTGAGATTACAGGTATGAGCCACTGCGCCAGGACCTAAATAGTTATTAAAACTTAGCCTGCAGTCCCAGCTAGCCCAGAGGCTGAGGTGGGAGGATCACTTCATCCTAAAAGACTGAAATTACAGTAAATAAAGATCATGCCACTCCACTCTAACCTGAATGACAAGTGAGATCCTGTCTCCCCCACACCCCTCTCTATGTCTCTGTCTCTGTCTCTCTCTGTCTGTCTCTCTCTCTCTCTCTCTCTCTCACACACACACACACACACACACACACACACACACACACACACAGGGATGGTGCATAATACTATGTGGGTGCACAGTACTTTAGCATGAGGGAAAGTAGAGTAGATTATCTTTAATATTCCTTCAGATTTTAAGAGCCATAGAGTTGGGGCCGGGCGCAGTGGCTCACGCCTGTAATCCAAGCACTTTGGAGGCCAAGGCGGGCGGATCACCTGAGGTCGGGAGTTCAGCCTGACCAACATGGTGAGACCCCATCTTTAAAAAAATAAAAATTAAATTAAAATAAAATAAATAAAATAAATAAATAAATAAAAGAGCCATAGAGGTGAAGACCTGAATTTGAAAATGAAACCTGTCCCTTACTAGTTGTGAGACTCTGAGGAAGTCATCTAACTTCTCTGAGTTTTTCCTCTCATGTAAAATGAAGGTAATACCTGGCCAAGCTCAGTGGCTCACTCCTATAATCCCAGCACTTTGGGAGACCAAGGCAGGTGGATCACGTGAAGTCAGGAGTTCAAGACCAGCCTGGGGAACATGGTGAAACCCTGTCTCTACAAAATATACAAAAATCAGCCAGGTGTGGTGGTGTGCAACTGTACTCCCAGATACTGGGGAGGCTGAGGCACAAGAATGGCTTGAACTTAGGAGATAGAGGTTGCAGTGAGGCAAGATTGTGCCATTGCATTCCAGCATGGGTGACAGAGCAAGACTCTGTCTCAAAAACAAACAAACAAACAAACAAACAAAAAACCCAAAAAACAAAAAAACCTTAGTTTCCTTATATGTCGAAGGAGATTATGTGTGCAAAGAAGGTCAATAGTTCTCAACCTTAACCGAACATTAGATTCACCTGGGGAACTTTTTAAAAAATAGACTGGACTATTGTTGCTTCTAGGTTCTAAAACAGATGTCTTCCTGTTTTTCTTTCCTTCCCTCCCTTCCTTCCTTGCCACCCTCCCTCCCTCCCTTCCTCTCTCTCTCTCTCTTTATTTTTTTGACAAGGTCTCAATACTGAGACCAGGCTGCCTTGAAACCAACCTGAGTTGCAGGCCAGGCCTCAAACTCCTGGACTCCAGTGATCTCAGTGGAGCCTCCCAGATAGCTGCAACTGCAATCACATGCCACCTTTCCTTGCTGCTCATATATTTTCAGTGCTGAATAATATTCCACTGTATGGATATACCACAGTTTATCTATTTACCTATTGAAGGACATCTTTTGTTGCTTCTAGGTTTTGGCAATTACGAATAAAACAGCTATAAGCACACATATGCAGGCTTTTGTGGGGACATTAGTCTTTAGGTCTTTGGGGTAAATACCAAGCAGTATGATTGCAGACTGTAAGGTAGGAGTTTTTTTTTTTGTTTTTTTTTTGAGACAGAGTCTCACACTGTCCCCCTGGCTGGAATGCAGTGGCACAATCTCGGCTCACTGCAAACTCTGCCTCCCGAGTTCAAGTGATTCTCCTGCCTCAGCCTCCCAGAGTATTTCTAGTTTTATAAGAAACTCCTAAACTTTCTTGTAAAGTGGCTCTACCATTTTGCATTCTCACCATCAAGGAATGAGAGTTCTTGCTCTATATTCTTGCCAGAATTTAGTATTGTCAATGTTTTGGATTTTTGCCATTCTAATAGGTGTTTAGTGATATCTCATTGTTGTTTTAATTTGAAATTCCTTAATGATATATGATCTCAAGCATCTTTTCATATGCTTATTTGTAATTTGTATATCGTATTTGGTAAGGTGTCTGTTCAGATCTCTTGCCTATTTTCAAAATCATGGCATTCATTTTCCTCTTGTAAGTTTTAAGAGTTCTTTGTAAGCCTGGGCAACATAGTAAGACTCCATCTCTACAAAACAAATTTTTTTTAATAAGCTGGGTGCAGTGGTGCACACTTGTGATCCCAGCTACTTGGGAAGTTGAAGTAGAAGGACATCTTGAATCCAGCAACTCTGAGACTGTTAGCCATGATCACACCCCTGTACTATAACTGAAGCAACAGAGCAACAACGTCTCAAAAAAAAAAAAGTTATCTGATGATAACTTCTTTATCAGATAATATCTTTTGCAAATATCTTCTCCACCAGGGGAACTTTTTTTTTTTGAGACAGAGTCTTGCTCTGTCACCCAGGGTGGAGTGCAGTGGCACAATCTGGGCTCACTGCAACTTCTGCCTCCCGGGGTCAAGCGATTCTCCTGCCTCAGCTTCCCGACTAGCTGGGACTACAGGCATGTGCCACCACGCCCCGCTAATTTTTTGTATTTTTAGGAGAGATGGTGGGGGGTTCACCATGTTAACCAGGATGGTCTCAATCTCCTGACTTTGTGATCTACCTGCCCTGACCTCCCAAAGAGCTGGGATTACAGGCACCACCCACCTCTCCCAGCCTGGGGGAACTTTTAAAATTCGGAATGTTCAAGACATACCTCAGGCCACTTCAATCAGGATCTCTGAAGATAGGATCCAGGCATCAGTATTTTTTTCTTTTTTTTTGGACAGAGTCTCGCCCCATCACCCAGGCTGGAGTGCAGTGGCATGACCTCAATTCACTGCAACTTCTGCCTCCTGGGTACAAGCAATTCTCCTGCCTCAGCCTCCTGAGTAGCTGGGACTACAAGTATGTGCCACCACACCCAGCTAATTTTGTATTTTTAGTAGAGATGAGGTTTCACCATGTTGGCCAGGCTGGTTTTAAACTCCTAACCTTGTGATCTACCTGCCTCAGCCTCTCAAACTGCTGGGATTACAGGTATGAGCCACTGCACCCAGCCTTTTTTCTTTTTTCTTGAAGTGGAGTCTCACTCTCTTGCCCAGGCTGGAGTGCAGTGGTGCGATCTCAGCAAACTACAATCTCTGCCTCCCGGGTTCAAGCGATTCTCCTACCTCAGCCTCCTGAATAGCTGGGATAACAGGTGCCCACCACCAAGCCCAGCTAATTTTTGTATTTTTAGTAGAGGTGGGGTTTCATTCTGTTGGCCAGGCTGGTCTCGAACTCCTGGCCTCAGGTGATGTGCCCAACTCTGCCTCCCAAAGTGCTGGGACTACAGGTGTGAGCCACCACACCTAACTTTTTTCTTTTTTCTTTGAGACACAGTCTTGCTCTGTCACCAGGCTGGAGTGTAGTGGCACGATCTCCAGTCACTGCAACCTCTGCCTCCTGGGTTCAAGCGATCCTCCCACCTCAGCATCTCAAGTAGCTAGGACTACAGGGTACTCACCACCACGCCTTGTTAATTTTTAAATTTTTTGTAGAGACGGGGATTTTGCCATGTTGCCTATGCTGGTCTTGAATTCCTGAGCTGAAGTGAGTTGCCCACCTTGGCCTCCCAAAGTGTCAGGATTACAGGCGAGCCACAGTGCCTGGCCCATATTTTTTTTCCTTTAAATATTATTTTAATGAGTATTAGCATTGAAAAATATTAGACTTTTTTTAAAAAAAGAAAAAAAGGCTGGGTGCGGTGGCTCATGCCTGTAACCCCAGCACTTCGGGAGGCCAAGGTGGGCAGATCACCTGAGGTCAGGAGTTTGAGACCAGCCTGGCCAACATGGCGAAACCCCATCTTTAAAAAAAAAAAAATTGGCCAGGTGCAGTGGCTCACGCCTGTAATCCCAGCGCTTTGGGAGGCCGAGGTGGGCGGATCACGAGGTCAGGAG
>CAUYLG010010537.1:0-41797 GCA_963573385.1 Cacajao melanocephalus | reverse complement strand
TCACTGTTAAGAAGTACAATGCTATATCAGTTTGACCGCCACTGCTAGGCAAAGAATCCCTTCATAATATAAGGATAAAAACTCAAAATATTCTTCTACAGTTTCATGAATAGATAACAAAAAGCACTTTGTCTTCATGTTGTTATTTTGCCCTCGGCAAAAAGCAAGATGCCAAGCACTCTCCTCTCACTTTAGACTCAAAGATGTTCTTAACCACGTGGCTGTAAACTAGCTGGGTTTTAACTAGCTGTGGATTGTGGATGCTTTTTCAGATAAATCACACACAATTCAACTGGAGATAACTGTAAACCTCCTGGAGTCAGAAATCTGGACAATAAAAGACTAAATGCAGAGTTAAGAGAATTTTAAAAAACAATTTAGATTTTTGTTTCAAGATAATTCTCATAAAGTTTTCCAAGTTTTTAACATGCTGTTATCATTAAAACAACAGGTCAATGTTAGTGAGGGAGCAAGAGAGGTTGAAAAATATTTCAAAACTTTACTTAGCTAACAACAATAAACCAAACTGCTACTTCTGAAAAGGAGATAGGAGGCTGGGTACAGTAACTCATGCCTATAATCCCAGCACTTTGGGAGGCTGAGGCGGGTGGATCACCTGAGGTCAGGAGTTGGAGACCAGCCTGGCCAACATGGTAAAACTCTGTCTCTACTAAAAATACAAATATTAGCTGCTTATGGTGGCAGATGCCTGTAATCCCAGCTACTAGGGAGGCTGAGGCAGGAGAATCGCTTGAAACCAGGAGGCAGAGATTGCAGTGAGATCATGCCACTGCACTACAGCCTGGGTGACAGCACAAGACTGTCTCAAAATAAATAAATAAATAAATAAAAGAATCACTCACTACTGATCTATTTGCATAATAGCATGGATTTTCATTCTTCTGTGAGAATTACTGGAATATACAGGCTGATGTTTCTGACTAAACATTTAACTTAATTTTGTACAGTTAAGTTTTTATTATGTTGACAATAAAACCTCAACATCATTACAGACAGCAATTTCATCCTTATTATAGCCTAATCATCTCATTAAACCAATTATACCAGGTTAAGGATGTCTAATAGAAATGTTAATCTTGGTAAATTTTGGCACACAGGGTCTTTAGGGACTTCTTTTTCTGCATTACTATCAAATAGACAAATGGTAAAAGATGACAGAGTTTTTCAAGTTCTTTTATATATGTAAAATTGTATACCTTATTCTCTTCAGATATATACTACTATATTTTCTGGATTACAAACTTTTAAAACACACTGTGGAACATAAATGCTAGGTTTTAATATTCCTTAGTTCTTTACTTTGTATTTTCTCACCCTGGTTATAAGGAAAACAGAAAATGAACTTTCTGTTTATAAGACTTCAGACACTGTGGTGACAGCATGCTCCAACCCAACACAGCAACCCTGCACTTACTCCACGCTGGTGCCGGGACAAGCTCCACTGCACAAGCCAATGTGGCCCAGGAAGTTGCTGTGTGCCAGTAGTTTGTAAAAATACAGCACAACATCACTCACAATGAGACAAAGCTCCTAGTGTCTTAAAGTTTGATAGACCATACAACATGACAAACCTCCTAAGGAATCATTAATCATTACTAAAGAAACTGAAATGTCATAAACCCTGTCCAAAGCTGGACACAGGACATGGAGTTGCTACCATTACAGTTAAGTTTTATGGTTAGCTTTCTGATACCTAAAGTATATTCAGAAGCTATTTTATCTTTTTTTTTTTTTTTTACAAAAGCCTGCTTTGTTTTTAAATGTCATAAAATCTTTAGAAATATAGTTTCTCCTATGTAATGAAACTAATATACTACATTTTATAGGTACAGTAAAGAAGAATGAAAGTTATAAATGTAAACATCAAAATAACACCATACAACAGATGCTGAAGAAAAGTCAGAAGTATGGCCGGGTGTAGTGACCTCACGACTGTAATCCCAGCACTTTGGGAGGCAGAGGAGAGTGGATCACGAGGTCAGGAGTTGGAGACCAGCCTGACCAACATGGTGAAAGCCCGTTTCTATTAACTCACAAAAATTAGCAGGGCATGGTGGCAGATGCCTGTAATCCCAGCTACTTGGGAGGCTGAGGCAGGAGAATTGCTTGAACTTGGGAGGTGGAGGTTGCAGTGAACCCAGATCGCACCATGGCACTGCAGCCTGGGCAATGAGCAAGACTCCATCTTGGGGGGAAAAAAAGAAAAGACAGAAGTAAAAGCTTGGTGCCTTTCCAACCCAGTTAGAGAAAAATATCTGGGTAGCTGGATGGGTAGGAGACTAGGACTGGGAGCATAAATAGAAAATGAAAATCAAAACCTTTCATCTCACAGAAGAAAATCTATTCAGTGAGTAGTTCACAGACTTTTTTTTTTTTTTGAGACTGAGTTTCGCTCTTGTCACCCATCTGGGATACAATGGCACAAACTCAGGTCACTGCAACTGGGGTTCAAGCGATTCTCCTGCCTCAGCCTCTTGAGTAACGGACTACAAGGC
Source organism: Cacajao melanocephalus (assembly GCA_963573385.1). Classification (NCBI taxonomy): domain Eukaryota; kingdom Metazoa; phylum Chordata; class Mammalia; order Primates; family Pitheciidae; genus Cacajao; species Cacajao melanocephalus. The sequence goes on along the minus strand of CAUYLG010010537.1, from coordinate 39,281 downwards.
ATGCGCCACCATGCCTGGCTAATTTTTTGTATTTTTCAGTAGAGACCGGGTTTCACAATGTTGGCCAGGCTGATCTTGAACTCCTTACCTCAGATGATGTGCCTGCCTCCACCTCCCAAAGTGCTGGGACTACAGGCATAAGACAATGTGCCCGGCTCTTGTTTTCATTGATCATATCTGCAGGTACAATTTTCCCCAAATTTTAACTTACCAAGGTTAGTGCTCACAACCCAATTTGCTTTATTTATTTATTTCCCCAAATTTTAACTTGCCAAGGTTAGTGCTCACATCCCAGTTTGCGTTATTGATTGATTGATTAATTGATTGAGATGGAGTCTCACTCTGTCACCCAGGCTGGAGTGCAGTGGTGCCATCTCGGCTGACTGCAGTCTCTGCCTCCTGGGTTCAAGTGATTCTCCTGCCTTAGCCTCCCAAGCTGGGATTACAGGCACGTGCCTCCATGCCCAGCTAATTTGTGTAATTTAGTAGAGATGGGGTTTCACCACGTTGGCCAGAATGGTCTCAAACTCCTGACCTCAAGTGATCCACCTCCACCTAAGCCTCCCGAATAGGATTACAGGTGTGAGCCAGCAGGCCTGGCCCCAATTTGCTTTAAAAACCAGTTGGATCCTCAAGTTATTTGTGAAATACGGGTAGGGGTAAGAACTATCTGAAATAGTTTTTAATCTTTTACTTTCAAAACTTTCTACGTTGATCAGGTCTGTGTAGCCTCCTGAAGCCTTACACCAATTCTACTCATGGCTGTCTCCATTTATCCCTAACTCTTACTGCTTTGTGGTCTCATCAGGCAGAAGCATTCAGGCTGCGCTCAGACTTCTGTACTTAATGTAAAAAATTAGCACAATGTATGGAATGTATGGATTCATTTCTGTGTATATTCTAATATGTTTCTTCAACCATGGCTTCTGAGGACAAACAAAAATACTACTGATTTTTAGGTTAACTTTCTTATTAAAATGTAAGGATTTAAAAATCAAACACTTGAATATAGTTTCCGAAAATTCTTAATTACATTTAGCTTGATTTAAGGTTACTTATTTGTATTTAACATAAATAACTAAATGAAACCTGAACTTCCAAATAGCAAGTACATGAGAAAACATCCTCCTATATTAGGTGACCTATATAAAAATAAAAAATACCATGACCTTATTTCAGAAATTTTTTGCTTTCAAAAAATGGACTGTGTTGCAAGAAAAAGACTGGAGGAAAACTTAAATATAATTTGGGACCAAATACATAAGTCAATACGGAAAGTTAGAAGGCATTTCATTTTTAAATGAAATTTCGCACTTATATAGCACCTTATATATACAAAGTGCTTTACAATGATTACTCATTGACAGCCCATTCATCAATGTAAATAAACGTGGTTTAGAATCTGTTAACAAATGTAAGCACTTTGAGGCAACCAAATACCCAAGAGAATCTATTTAGTAACAAATTCCTGGACTAGCAGATAGATGTGAGAAAAAACGTAAAGAGATCTGTCATGATATAACATATAAGATGTTACTAATGTTAATGACTGGTATTAAGATGTCAAGTGTTAGGAATTATTAAAAAATGGAAGGGTTTATATTAAGGAATAAGTAAAACAAATGAGGCATAAGTCAACAAATAGTCCAAAAGGTAAGGCTACCAATAACTTGTACATATATGAAAGATAACTCTTTTAAATGTGGAGAGAAACTGAAGTTATAATATAAAAGTCAACCACATTGCTAGAATCTGATCCCCAGTTATTAAGATATTCCAAAACAACAAGAAATTAATGCAGTGCCTGATATTTTTTCTTTTGTAATTTATCCCAAAATACCTTACCAATACATTCACTTCTGCCAGCAAATCAGATAGCCGGAAATAATGAAATTTTATGTATTTATGTTTAAAAAATAGTCTCCAAATCTTTGGGCAAATTTAATTTCCTATAAAACAATGTGAAAACTCATTTTTTTCCTCAAATAATTCTACCAGGTGCCTTAGGGAAGATATGCTTAGCACCTCTGCCAATGTATTTATGTCTTTGCAAAAAGAACACTTGTCAACCATTTTGTACAGTAAATATGCAAGTTATTTGAACTGTACTTGGAAAACAACTGAAAACACAGATTAATACATCATAAAAAGATTAATTCCCTTTAAACAAAGACATTCTTATAAAGCATGGTAACACACAGGAACAATAAAGAATATAAATTGTATATAATTATTGGCAGAAAATCTAATTCATTACAAAGCCTACACCTTTAAGGAAGAGGACATTTTCATACAAAGAAAAGTCTTACACTATTATACAACATTTTTAATTGGACATGTACAAATTTTTGGCACATTAAAAAGAACTGAAAGGACTACAAAATAAGAACCAAAGAAACTAAAACAAAGATACGGGAGAGAGAAAAAGTCCTCAGAATGAGAAACACTAAGTATTGACATAGAAGAGAAACAAAAAATAAGCTGGCTGAGCTTCCTGAAATGTTGTGTGTAACAGAAGTATGCTGTGGGTGCAGGTGTCTGTACTGTGTTTGAGCAGCAGTACTTTTCTACCTTGCTGCGGCCGGCTGCACATGGCCTGGGTACGATCTTCTGCTGCTGGTCGCTTGCCTCTGCCTCGCCAGAAACGACTGCCCTGAGCCTGTGCTTGCCAGTCTATCTTCAGCTGCCTTTTTATGCAGAGTCATTCCCTGCAACATTAAAACAAAAAAAAGGAATCAATAAAAAAAAGTGGAATATACTTTCACAAAAGAAAATTTCATCATGCAGAATTTGTTACATTGCATCATACAGCACAATTAGGAATATTAATTCTACTCACTACAGATTAAAATCTCATAGAGGCATTTTAGTTCCCACAATTAGGTACAAATTTTCTTTGGAAAATTTCAGGCTTAAATGTCTGATTTTACAACAAACAAAACGGCAGATAACAGAGACAGACATTACCCATACTCAATCATACTTCCTTTCAAATTAAATGTAGAAAGTGATTTTCCAAGGAAGAGAGCACGATTGGTAGAAGTAGATTCACTCCAGGGGTAGAAATCACAGGTTTTATTTAGAATGAAAAACACAAAAGCTTGTGTTGTTTCTTAGGTGGAAACCACACTAGGTAATGTACATACCACCATGCTGTTTTTCTTCACTTCAAGCCAGACTTGAATTCTCAAACAAATTAAGAAAACTTCCTGACAGTCCACAACAGAGGGCCCAACCAAGAGGAGGGGGTCTTTCTTGAAGACAGGAGAAGGATCGCCTACTAGTTTAGAAGGGAGAGAAGGCAACTGCTGGACTCAGAGCACCTTAACAGGAGGGAGGAAACCTCCAGGGCACTCCCTGACTGCGGAGGAATGACAAGAATATGATAATGACACTATTTACAAAAGGCAGAAGTCTATGAGTAGATCAGGAAAAAAGCAATTTTTTGGTACTCATTTAACAAGACAATGAAGAATCCTAGCCAGAGAAACATTAAGAACTGAGAGATGGCCAGGGTATAACACTCTGGGAGGCTAAGGTGGGAAGATCACTTGAGGCTAGAAGCTCAACACCAGCCTTAGCAAAATAGCGAGAGACTCTCTCTCTGAAATAATAAAAAATTTAGCTGGGCATGATAGCATGCCCATAGTCCCAGCTACTTGGAAGAGAGGATCACTTGAGCTCAGGAAGTTGAGGCTGCAGTGAGCTGTGATTATACCATTGCACTGCAGCATGGGAACACTGCAAGACCTTGCCTCAAAAACAGTAACAACAACAAAAACAAAAGAACTGAGAGCTGCTGTTTAATCTCAACAATGACTGAATGCAAGTAAACTGCTGGGCATAACTGAAAGCAGGCAGCAAGGAAGAAAAAAACCAATCAAAAGGCAAAAGGAGAGCCAAGTGGAAAAGCCAAACTATAGGATGCAATGAACTATGTGCAGAAGGCAGAAAACTGGAAGATACATCACTAGCTAGTTTCTAGGGAAAACACAGGTTCTGACTTTGCATTTTTTCTTTTTTCATTTTTTTTAGATGGAGTCTTGCCACACTGCCCAGGCTGGTCTTGAACTCCTGGGCTCAAGAGATCCTTCCACCCTGGCCTCTGAAAATGCTGGGATTGCAGGTGTGAGCCACTGTGCCCAGCTTCAGCTTTGCATTTTTAATACAATTTCAGTCTATCCTATCAACCCAAAAACATAGTATTTTCCAAATGACAAAAATCTAAAACACATTTTTAAACTCAACTTGAAATCAGAGCATTTAAAGTTTTGAATAAAATTGACAAATATTTATTGGTAATCTTTAACTTACAAATTTGGCTACATATATTAAAATTTATATTTTATTTAAATATTCTAATTTTTTCACTTTCACATTTCAAGCAATTCATTGAATTCTTCACACAGGTTAAAGACCTCACTCTAGGGCATTCTCTGAGCTACTTAATACCTCTTCCCGCCACTCATCATTTCCATTTTCATTTAAGTTATGAGACGCAGAACTTTCTGAATGTAAGCATGACGGTTTACTTATCTGAACATAACTTCTGGGAGTCTATTTGACATTATTCCTTCACTCTCTGAAGACTTAAAAATTAAAACTTTTTTATTTTTATTTTTTGAGACGGAGTCTCACTCTGTCACCAGGCTGGAGTTCAGTGGCGAGATCTCGGCTCACTGCAACCTCCCCCTCCTGGGTTCAAGCGATTCTCCTGCCTCAGCCTCCCCAGTAGCTGGGACTACAGGCGCACACCACCATGCCTAGATAATTTTTATATTTTTAGTAGAGATGGGGTTTCAATATATTGGCCAGGATGGTCGCAATCTCTTGACCTCATGATCTGTCCGCCTCAGCCTCCCAAAGTGCTGAGATGACAGGCATGAGCCACAGAGCCAAGCCAGAACTATTCTTTAGAACCACTTCACAGAATAAATCAATATGGTTTCGTAAGAAACACAATATGTGAAGTCATAAAAATCAATCAAGAATATGAAATTATTGGGCCGGGCGCAGTGGCTCACGACTGTAATCATAGCACTTTGGGAGGCCGAGGTGGGTGGATCACGAGGTCAGGAGTTCAAGATCAGCCTGGCCAACGTGGTGAAACTCTGTCTCTACTAAAAATATAAAAATTGGCCAGATGCGGTGGTATATGCCTGTAATCCCAGCTACTTGGGAGGCTGAGGCAGAGAATTACTTGAACCCAGGAGGCAGAGGTTGCAGTGAACTGAGATTGCACCACTGTACTCAAGTCTGGATGACAGAGTGAGACTTCACCTCAAAAAAAAAAAAAATTATTAATAAGGCCTGAAATGCAAAAGTCCAAGATTGCTAACACTAAGCTTCCGGGAGGACAGGGAAGAGACAGAATAGTTTAAAAGTCATAAGTAATTCCCAGAGAATTTCATTAAATATATAGTTGTATTTTTTCTATTTTTTGAATTTTAATTTTCAAGAAATCCATTATTTGTTTGTTTTCTGAGACAGAGTCTCGCTCTGTCGTCAAGGCTGGAGTGCAGTGATATGATCTCGGCTCACTGCAACCTCTGCCTCCCAGGTTCAGGCGATTCTCCTGCCTCAGCCTCCCGAGTAGCTGGGATTACAGGCATGTGGCACCAAACCTGACTAATTTTTGTATTTTTAGTAGAGGTGGGGTTTCACCATGTTGTCCAGGCTGGTCTCTCCTCCTGACCTCATGATCTACCCGCCTGGCCTCCCAAAGTGCTGGGATTACAGGCGTGAGCCACCATACTCGGCTAACATTTTTTTAAAAGGCAGAAGTGGTCTTATTGAAAAGAACAAAAAACAAAAGGAAGACAGAAAGTCTTGGGAAAATACTGAAAGAAGTGCAGCACTCTTTAAAATCCCTAACGATCCACATCCCAACCAGGATGCTAATGAGCATTAGTTTTTGTGTTGGGATATTCAATTTCAAAACCTCCCGTGGTTCAGGGTCTGACAATGTGAACATTTTCCAAACCCCATGAGATAAACTACCCTCAATCAAAGTATCATTCGGCAAAGACACTGAAATAATCTCACAAAACAAAAACTATTGCATCTGTTTGGATGGTATTAGTGTCCCTTCCCTTACAATAAAGTCTCTGAGGGACAGAAATTAGACTGACATTTATCTTTCTATCCTCTAGAAATAATGATGTTTTCAAAATGCTCTAACCCTGTTTACGGTGGTTCTCATATCAGCTTTTCAGTTCAGAAATAGCATTAAGATTCTGTTAGTGTATGTTAGGATAGCAATTACTTTCAGATTCATTTGGTAAAATGAATTCTACAGTAAAGGGAATATTAAGTATTACATATTCATTGAACTTTTTCATTATTCTCCGAAGTACTATGTTCTTACCATATTGTACCAGGCACTAACAATGTATTTTTCTTCCATCTCTCTTTGACTCTTTGTTTTCTCATATTCTTTCTAAACAAAACAAAAGCACATGTAAATAGGTAAAGATATAAAATAACTCAATATAAATAAAATACTTACAATTAATTGTTAAAACCCATGGACACAATTGTAAAATATAACAAGGCTCCCAGGACATTAAAATCAAAATGCAATTATTTTATTATACAGTATAGTAAACTACCTCTAATGAGTGAAACAGTCGGTCTCGTTCCTGGAGTTGATTTTTAAGAGCTTGTATTTCTGGTGCTGCTCCTTGATTCTGTTTAGGATCTAAAGTACGAATAACCTGCAAAAAAAAAAATAGAAAAATTTTAAAAGTCTCAAACTTAAAGAATGTAACATTTGACAAAAGAATTAGTATTTTTTTTAAATGAAAGGATAAACTTATGAAAAATCAAAGGTTCTCTTACAAGGGTATTTTAAAAAGTAAATGTGGCCTGGAGTGGTGGCTCATGCCTATAGTCCCAGCACTTTGGGAGGCTGAGGCAAGTGGATCACTTGAGCTCAGAAGTTTGAGACCAGCCTGGACAACATAGTGAGACCGTCTCTACAAAAAATATTTAAAAATTAGCTGGGTGTGGTGGTGCACCCATATAGTCCCAAGTACTCAGGAGGCTGAGGCAGGAGGATCCCTTGAGCCTGGGAGGTCGAAGCTGCAGTGAGCTGAGATTACATCACTATGCGCCAGCCTGGGCAACAGAGCAAGACTCTGTCTCAAAAAAATTAAAAAAGTAAATGTAAGAAATAGTATTAATTGTAACTTTAAGTAAAATTTTTTGGGGTATATAATATTTGTACAAACATAAAACTTTTTACTTATATAAAGAACCAATTGTAAAAAGTAATTCTGGCTTAAAATTAATAAATGCAGTTATGTACCATATAATGATGTTTCAGTCAACAATGAACCATATATATGATGACCACCATCATATTGCAAAGGAGTTGAAATCAATTCCTATCACACAAATACCGTTGTGTAACTATTTCCTTACACTATTCGGTACAGTAATGTGCTGTACAAGTTTGCAGCTGGGAACAATACTCCATATCATATAGTCTAGTTGTGTACTAAGCTATATAGCATCCAGGTTTGTGTAAGTACACTCTACAATGTTTGCACAATGACAAAATTGCCTAAGAATGCATTTCTTGGAACGTGTCCCTGTTGTTAAATGACTCGTGTCTGTACAGCAGACACTACTGACAGTAGTCTACTCTTTTCCTTTCCCTCTAATCTAGTCTGCTAGCCTTCTGCCTCTAATTAGATTATGTACTTTGGGGAGAGGGTCCTGACTAGTGAAAGCCTATCACTGTGCCCATCTCTTCCTCTGCTGGCAATCCGGTTTGGCATGGACATTGGATGTGATTATTCTGGCTGGCCAACTAGAGGACTGCTGGGAAAGGTATTTTTACTTCTTCACTCAATATTTTTATTTAGTTTTATTTTAAAAGATAGGGCCTTGCTCTGTCATCCTGCCTGGAGTGCAATGGTATGATCATAGCCCACTGCAGCCCTGAACCACTGGACTCGTGACTTTCCTGCCCCAGCTTCCTGAACAGCTAGGATTATAGGTGCATGCCACCATGACCAGCTAATTTTTTTTTTTTAAGACGGAGATTTGCTCTTGTTTCCCAGGCAGGAATACAATGGCGCGATCTCAGCTCACCACAATCTCTGCCTCCTGGGTTCAAGTGATTCTCCTGAGATTACAGGCATGTGCCACCACACCTGACTAATTTTGTATTTTTAGTAGAGATGCGGGTTCTCCATGTTGGTCAGGCTGGTCTTGACCTCCTGACCGTGTTTGATCAGCCTACCTTGGCTTCCCAAAGTGCTGGGATTACAGGCGTGAGCCACAGTACCTGGCCATGACCAGCTAATTTTTAAAAACATTTTCTTTGTAGAGATGGAGTCTTGGTATATTGCCCAGACTGACCTCAAACTCCTGGGCCAAAGCAATCCTCTAGCCTTGACCTCTAAAGTGACAGAATTATAGGCGTGAGCCACTGTGCTCAGCTCCCCAATACTTTTACTATCAAAATGTTCAAGCCCATAGAAAACTTAAAAGGGTAGAATAAAAACCCATTTACCTTTAACCTGGAGTCACCAATTGCTTCATTGCCGTATGTGATTTCTCTACACACACACACACACACACACACACACACACACACAGTTACTTATTTGGGAGACTATTTTTTAAAGTCTCCCAAATAAGTTATTCAGATCTCATAACATAAAACCTTTAAATACTTAAGCACGAATCTCCTTAGATTAAGGATATTAACCTACATAATCACAAACCATCATCATCTGTAAGAAAACTGACCCCCTTAACCCCCAATCCAGGACTCAGAGGTGAATACATTGATTTGGCAATTAGCAGAGGGTGGGGGTCCTCTTTTCAATTAGAATGGGTCCCTGTGCTCTCCCACACTCCAGTCTGTTGGTCTGTTCTTGTTTTCATGACAGTGACTTCTATTCTAAATTCTGGATTTACCTGACGGTTTTTTGAACATGTTATTTAGCTTGTTCCAATAAACCTCATTTTGCCTGTGAACTGGAACTAGAAGGTTACTTAAATTCAGGTTAACTGTTATTTACAATGATACTCTATCAGGAGGCACAGTATATCAGTTGTCCCATCATTAATTAGTGTTGTTAATTTTGTTGACTAGTAAGGTGGCAAGTGCCACTCATTTCCCACACAAAGTATATTTTCCTCTTGGTAATTAGTAAGTAATCCATGGAATGACCTATTTTGACCACTGCTTCTTGCTCAGGTTCTTTTTATTTGTTAAAAGATTTGTTCTTCTCCAGAGTTTTCTGCATGAGAAGTTGCTGTAGTGTAAATCCATTATACTTGAGACTTCACTGAAATGTGATAAGAAGGTAATAAAGTGAGATGCCTCCAAAATTCGTACTTACACTTTTGGCTTTCTCTAAGTATTTTTTATATCGTTCTTCCATTTGCTTCATTTCCTCCTCTTTCTTTCGTAATGCTTCTTGTAATTCTTCAATTTTTAAGGCTGCAAATGAGACATAGTACTATATATATATGTAAACATATATTTAGATTATAACAAATATATATGAATTGTCATAATATTTATTTTAGATTACAACAATTTAAAAATATTTTAATTGACTAACAACTAATAGTTAACAGCTTTGAGAGACTGGTCTATTTCTACACATAATTTTCTTCTAAAAAAAATTCAGATTTTTTATATTTTTTTACAAAAAGCTTTTCTTATAAATAAATTAAAACTCCAATATGGAAGTACATAAATAATCCATGAAGGAATGAATGGATAAACAAAATGTGATACATATATACATTGTAATATTATTCACCCTTAATTATGATACATGCTATGATATGGAGACATTATGTTAAGTGAAATAAACCAGATACAAAAGGACAAATATATAATTCTACTCATATGAGTGACCTAGAATAGTCAAATTCACAGAGACAGAAAATGGAATAGTGGTTATTAGGGGGTGGGAAGAGGGAGGAAGGGAGAGTTATTGTTTAATGGATAAGAACTTCTGTTTGAGATGATAAAGTTTTGTAGATGGTTAACAGTGACAGTTGCACAACAATGTCAATGTCCTTAATGTCACTGGACTATACACAAAAAATGGCTTAAAATGGTGTGTTTTGGCTGGGCGTGGTGGCTCACGCCTGCAATCCCAGCACTTTGGGAGGCCAAGGTGGGTGGATCATCTGAGGTCAGGAGTTCAAGACCAGCCTGGCCAACATGGTGAAACCCCATCTCTACTACAAATAAAAAAAATTAGTTGGGTGTGGTAGCGCGAGCCTGTAATCCCAGCTACTCCAGAGGCTGAGGCAGGAGAATCGCTTGAACCCAGAAGGTGGAGGCTGCAATAAGCCAAGATTGTGCCACTGCACTCCAGACTGGATGACATGGGGAAGCTCCATCTCAAAAAAATAAGGTGTGTTTTGTAAATTTTACCACAATTAAAAAAAATGAGTCTATTCTCTAACCTCTTATCTCTTATTAATACAAAAGAAATAGGCTGGGCATGGTGGCTCATGCCTGTAATCCCAGCACTTTGGGAGGCTGAGGCAGGTGGATCACGAGGTCAAGAGATCGAGACCATTTTGGCCAACATGGTTCCATCTCTACTAAAATACAAACATTAGCTGGGTGTGGTGGCAGGAGCCTGTTGTCCCAGCTACTCAAGAGGCTGAGGCAGGAGAATTGCTTGAACCCGGGAGGTGGGGGCCGCAGTGAGTCGAGATTGCGCCACAGCACTCCAGCCTGGCGTCTGGCAACAGAGCAAGCCTCTGTCTCAAAAAAAAATAAATGCATAAAAATAAAAATAAATAATTAACAAAATCAAGCTACCTACAGGAGTAAATATTTGGGAAGCACAAGTTTGGCTGACTTACATGCAACTACATTATGAAACTATCTTAACATATAATATTCATAAGAATCCAGAGTTAAGGAAAAATTCGTAACTATAATTAGAAAGACATTATAAAGATGATTATATACCCCCTAAATGTAAATAGAGCCTATGTTTCTTTCTTTCTTTTTTTTTTTTTGGAGACAGAGTCTTGCTCTGTTGTCCCAGTTAGAGCACAATGGCAAAATCCTAGCTTACTGCAACTTCCACCTCTTGGGCTCAAGTGATTCTCCTGCCTCAGCCTCCTGAGTAGCTGGGATTACAGGCGTGTGTCACCATGCCAGGCTAATTTTTTGTATTCTTGGTAGAGATGGGATTTTGCCAAGTTGCCCAGGCTGGTCTCAAACTCCTGAGCTCAGGCAATCCGCCCGCCTCGGACTAAGAAGTGCTAGAATTACAGGAGTGAGCTACCACACTGGCCTTTTTTCTTTTTTTTTTGAGACAGGGTCTTGCTGTGTTGCCTAAGCTGGTCTTGAATTCCTGGACTCAAGCGATCCTCCTACCTTGGCCTGCCAAACTGCTAGGATTACAGGCATGACCCACCACACTCAGCCAAGAAAGCCTATTTCTTAAATAAAAATTTAATATAGGCCAGGTGTGGCTGCTCATGTCTGTAATCCCAGTACTTTGGGGGACTGAGGTGGGTAGGTGGCTTGAACCCAGGAGTTCAAAACCAGCCTGGGCAACATGGTGAAATCCCATCTCTACAAAAAAATTATAAAACTTAGCTGGGCAGGGTGGCTCATGCCTGTAGTCCCAGCTACTAGGGGGAGTTAGGTGGGAGGATGGCTTGAGCATGGGAGGTCAAGGCTGCAGTGGGCTGTGATCATGCCATTTACTCCAGCCAACACATCCACACCTGGATCATGCCAGACACATCCAGACCCTGGATCATACCAGATCATGCCAACACATCCAGACCCTGCCTCAAAAATAAATAAATAAAATTATGTAAACTCACTATCACTATGGCAGTATACAGCAAGCCCATTTAAAAACTATCCTAATTAAGAAAACTCACAGCTGTTGTTAAATCTTGGCTCGAGATCTTCAATAATGGCTCTCTTCTTCTGTAGTTCATTATTGGCTTCATGCAGCTTCTCTCTGTAACAAATAGGTAAATGTCACCTACTACTATTACTCTAATTTTTTCCACTTTAAAGATCTAGGTTCTTTATACTTGGATTACACTTGCATTGCATGTGTAATGCAATTAATTGCATGCATGTGATATGAAACAAATATGAAAAGACAAAACATGAATTTAGTATATTTAAAAAATAAGTAAAAAGACAAAAAAATTCCTTTTTGTTTGAAAAAGTAGTTGTTTGTTTTACATAGACCTGCATAAAGAGAGGGTATAGATTTTTTCTAGGAATAAGAATATTTAAATAATTTTGCAAAGGCTTTACCAAGCAAAATCTTGTTGCAAAAAAATGAAGTTCTAAAAATAAGAATTAACAAATAGAACACTACATATCAATAAACAAATGATACATGCAACCACATGAATAGATGTCACAGAATGTTGAACAAAGGAAGTCAAAGGGGTAACAATGTATGATTCCATAATGAATGGAAGGTGATACAGATCAGCAGTGTGGCTAGTTCTGGGGTCATCTACTGGGAGGAAGAATATAGAATCCTGGTGGGTTGTTAGATATATCACCTATGTTGATCTGGGTCAACTATATATGTAGGTTTGGGAGGCCTTGGCAGGTGGATCACTTGAAGTCAGGAATTTGAGACCAGCCTGGCCACCGTGGCAAAACACAATCTCTGCCAAAAATACAAAAATTAGCCAGATGTGGGGGCATGCGCCTGTAACCCAGCTACATGGGAGGAAGAATTGCTTGAACCTGGGAGGCGGAGGTTACAGCGAGCCAAGATCGCACCACTGCACTCCAGCCTGGGTGACAGAGTGAGACTCTGTCTCAAAAAAAAAACAAAAAAACAAACTAGGAACTTAGGACATGTATTTTGTATGTCATATTCCAATATAAAAGCATTTAAATAATCGAAAGTGAGATTTTTTTCCCCTGGCATTTGTATAGTATGCGTAATTCTCCCTTGATCATAGTTAATACGGCACTATGTAACATAACTAGGGAAGAAGGCTGCAAAAATGGGAAGATATAGAAAATCACTAATTAAAAAAATAGAGCACTTTGTTATGTCTATTTCTGATCTTTTCTATGCATAATGCTTAAATAAATCTTTCTCTTTTTCAGTATTTTTTGAGGATGTGACATTGTGTGCATATATGACCTATGACAAAGAACATATACAATATAACAGTTTAAAGAATAATAAGGCTGGGTGAGGTGACTCACGCCTGTGATTCCAGCACTGCGGGAGGCCAAGGTAGGCGGATCATGAGGTCAGGAGATTGAGACCATCCTGGCTAACACAGTGAAATCCCGTCTCCACTAAAAATACAAAATATTAGCCGGGCGTGGTGGCACACACCTGTAGCCCAGCTACTCGGGAGGCTGAGGCCGGAACATCGCTTGAACCCAGGAGGCGGAGGTTGCAGTGAGCCAAGATCACACCACTGCACTCCAGCCTGGGCAACAGAGTGAGACTACAGCTCAAAAAACAAAAAAGAATAATAAAACTAAGCCCAATGAATCACTGCCATGTTTAAAAAAAAAAAACAGAAATTGGCTAGCCACAGTGTTTCACACCTGTAGTCCTAGCACTTTGGAAGGCCGAGGTGGATGGACTGCCTGAGCTCAGGAGTTCAAAACCAGCCTGGGAAACACAGTGAAACCCCATCTCTACTAAAATACAAAAAATTAGCCGGGCATGGTGGTGCTTGCCTGTAGTCCCAGCTACTTGAGAGGTTGAGGTGGGAGAATCGCTTGAACCCGGGAGCCAGAGGTTGCAGTGAGCCGAGATGGCAACACTGTACTCCAGGCTGGGTGACAGAATGAGACTGTCTAAAAAAAATAAAAAAAAAAAAAACCAAAAAAAAAACATTAAAATAAAAATAAATAGAAATCATCCCCAAAACTTAGAAGTCACACGTCTCTATATTCTTCTCAGAGGTAACCAAAGTCCAGAATTTGAATCATTCTCATGATTTTCATGATGGTTTTATTGTCCTTATGCTGTTCCTAAAAAATATATTCCTTAATTTTGTGAAATTTAAGTTTTATATATTAATCATTATGTGTTATGCTGACTTGCATTTTTCACTAAACACTATGTTCTTGAGATTCATCTGTGTTGATGTATTAGCCATGGTTTATTTCACATTGCCCCTATTGTTTGGTATTCTATTGTTTGAATATACCTCATTCTATCACTTTCCAATTGGTGGACATTTGTCTATTATTTTTACTTTTCTGTGATTACAACGTTCTTCCATACTTTCTTCTATATGCCTCCTGGTATGCACAGACAATATTTCTAGGAATCTACGATATGTATAGTGGAACTGAGAGGTCACATAATATGTGGCGTGTTCAGGTTTACTAAGTAGACTGATGTACACTCCTACCAGCAGCGGATGAGAATTACCGTTGTTTAACATCTTCAGCAATACTCAGTACGTCGGATTTTTAAAATGTTAACAATCTGATGTGTAAAATGGTCTCCACTGTAGTTTATTTTTTTTTAGACGGAATCTCACTTTGTCACCCAGGCTAGAGTGCAATGGTGTAATCTCAACTCACTGTAGCCTCTGCCTCCCGGGTTCAAGCAATTCACTTGCTTCAGCCTCCCAAGTAGCTGGGATTACAGGCATGTGCCAACACGCCCAGCTAATTTTTGTACTTTTAGTAGAGATGAGGTCTCACCATGTTGGCCAGGCTGGTATTGAACTCCTGACCTTGAGTGATCCACCTCCTCGACCTCCCAAAGTGCTGGGATTACAGGCATGAGCCACCATGCCCGGCTTTTTTTTTTTTTTTTTTTTTTTTTTAGACAGAGTCTAGCTCTGTTGCTCAGGCTGGAGTGCAGTGGTGTGATCTTGGCTCACTGCAACCTCCGCCTGCCTCAGCCTCCCAAGTAGCTGGCATTACAGGCACATGCCACCATGCCCCACTAATTTTTGTTTTTTTAGTAGAGACACGGTTTCGTCATGTTGGTCAGGCTGGTCTCGAACTCCCAACCTCAAGTAATTTGCCCTTCAGGGCCTCCCAAAGTGCTGTGATTATAGGCATGAGCCACCACACATAGCCCATTGTAGTTTTAAATATGCATGAGACTGGCCATATTTTGAGATATCTGTGGCCTCTGGGATGGGCTAAATTGTGTCTCCTAAAAAGATAAATTGAAGTTTTAATTCCCAGGATATGTGAATGTGTCATTATTTGGAAATTGGGTATTTGTAGATGTAATTAGTTAAGATGAAGGCACAGTGGATCAGGGAAGGCCCTAAATCCAATGATTGGCATCCTTATAAGAAGGTCACATGAGACACAGATATACAGAGAAAAGAATGACATGTGAAGGTAGAGAAAGAGACTGGAGTGATCTGTCTACAACCAAAGAACACCAGGACTGCTGGCGGTTACCAGCAGCAACAAGGAGCACAGAGCAGATTGTCCCTCCAAACCTCTAGAAGGAACCAGCCTGCTGCCACCTTGGTTCTTCTAGCCTCCAGAACTATGAGAGAATAAATGTATGTTGCCATAAGCCATCTAGTGTGCGGTAATTTGATATGGCAGCTACAGGAACTAATAGGTTCCATCTTCACTAATAAATCCTTTCTGATGAAGATTTTTCACCTTGTAAATGACTGAACACAGAATAATGGGTAGATGGCAGTTTTATGAAATGACTACTTTTTGCCATAAAGAAATGAGAATTTTTTTTTAAAGGATAGAATTCAGTACTAAATTCTCATTGCAGGTAATCTCACAAAAGGCAAAAGTAACATTTTCTGTTCTAGTACATTAAGACTCTGCCCACTGCTAGAATTGCTAGCAAATCTGTCGCCAGGAGTAGCTTGTGTCTCCCACATTTACCATTAAAAAAACAAAAACTGGGTAGCATGAGGCAAACTGCCAGAGAAGAGAATTTCTTTCCCATCCTAGTAGAATAAATCCAGATTATCTTTGTGGTACTCGGGATGTCTGGTTTAGCACAGTGTAACGTTGTAACACTTTAACAGGCTATCTATTCATGGTTACTAATTCAATGCTTTCAAGGAGTTTTGCTAGAAAACGATGAGGAGGATTAAAGTTGTTACTGGGTACAAGAAAAATTATGAAACATTTCCTATATTGTCAACCTCAGCTATAGATTAAGAGAAAGGAAGATTTCTTCTTCATGAAAAAACAAATGTGAATATTTTAAAATTCATCTCATTGGGTGCAGTGGCTCATGCCTGTAATCCCAGCATTTTGGGAGGCCGAGGCGGGCAGATCACCTGAGGTCGGGAGTTTGAGACCAGCCTAACCAACATGGAGAAACTCCATTTCTACGAAAAATATAAAATTGGTCGGGTGTGGTACTGCATGCCTGTAATCCCAGCTACTCAGGAGGCTGAGGCAGCAGAATTGCTTGAACGGGAGGTGGAGGTTGCAGTGAGCTGAGATCGTGCCATTGCACTCCAGCCTCGGCAACAAAAGTGAAACTCTGTCTCAAAAATAAATAAATAAAATAATAAAATTTACTTCATCTTTTAGATCAAAAAGTCCTTGTTTGTAATTCAAGGAAATATTTAAAAATCTACTGACAAGCTTTTATAGACTTTCAAAAATTTACTTACAAACGAAGATTAGATTGGGTGTGGTGGCATGTACTTGCAATCCCAACTACTCAGAAGGCTAAGGCAGGAGGATTGCTTGAGGCCAGGAGTTCAAGTCCAGCCTGGGCAACATAGTGAGACCCTCTCTTTAAAAAAAATTTTTTTTTTTTTTGAGATGGAGTCTCGCTCTTTTGCCCAGGCTGGAGTGCAGTGGTGTGATCTCGGCTCACTGCAACCTTTGCCTCCCAGGTTCAAGCGATTCTCTTGCCTCGGCCTCCTGGGTAGCTAGGATTATAGGCATCCACCACCATGCTTGACTAATTTTTACATTTTCAGTAGAGACGAGGTTTCACTGTGTTGGCCAGGCTGGTCTCGAACTCCTGACCTCATGATCCACCCGCCTCGGCCTCCCAAAGAGCTGGGATTACAGTGTGAGCCACCGCACCTGGTGAAAAAAATTTTTTTTTAAATAAAGAGAGTAAGCTGGCAATACTTTAGAGCTGGCAAGCTATAGCCCATAGGCCAAAACCAGTATGCTGCCTGTTGGTATCTATAAAGGTTTACTGGAACATGGTCACATCCATTAGTTTACATATTGTCTATGGCTGTTTTCAAGCTACAACTGTAGAGCTAAGTGGCTGTGACAGAGACCAGCTTTCAAAGCCTAAAGTAATTACTATCTGACCCTTTATAGAAAGAAGTGTCTGACCCATGATCTAGAGTGTCTCAAACTCCTAACTATGATTGTAAATACTATCACAAAGGCAGAAAACCCTGAAGTCTCATTTGAGAAAGCAGTTCTAAAGCAGTCATTATTCCGACCTGAGAACCTTGGGTGGAAATGACCCTTCAGACTCTATTAATAAGCATTATATTTTTTTATTTCTTCAAGGACCACCTGTGCCACCACCTAGACACTCTGTATCTACCTAACAAAAAGTATGTGTATTCTACCATAGAATAATCAGCCTCAACAGCTTTTATACTTACAGATGTTCTTCAAGCTTCTTTTTTAGAAGGACTGACTAAAAATGAAAAACAAAACTAGTTTATTACCTCATATTTTAACTAAAATAGTATTTTTTAAGTTAAAAGTACAATAGTCATTAATTTTGAGCAAGCTCTCAGTAATTGTTCGGTCAAAGAGCTCAAAACACACAATGTACCCCAGTTTAAATCTCTTTATAAAGGAAGAGAGCAGCCCCTAAGGGATGACAATCAGTATAAACTGGATACATAAATTCTCTACTTATAGTCAGGCAAATGAATAAAATAGGAATTAAAAAGCCACTTAATTATAGACCTAATATTCCTGGATATGGCAGGCAGACAGGACCATAGTAATAATAAACTTCCCTTAAGACACTTATCTGCTATACTGTTTTTCTTGAGTCATGATGAAGTATTGGGTCAGTTTCTATAAATATATCTGACTTAATTAGTGACTTCTGAAAATACACAGGTTACAAATAATTTATGCAATAGAATGGGAATGTTTAGAATGGCAAATGCACAGCCTTTAATATGTTGGAGAATGCAGCTTTCACTTGGTAAAAAAAAAAGTCTCCTGAAAAGCAGGAGATCAAAATTGACCTAAAAATAAACAACATTCTCTATAAGACCACTAAATTTCATAATTATACACTTATCGAGTACATACTATTAATAAATTTTATGAAATATTTCGTATTGAGATAAATGGTTATATAATTAATTCAGCCAAAATCCAATTAACATAGGCTTATAAAACAAATCATCCAATAAATCAACGCCAGCGATGAGGGAAAAGGAACCCTCACACTAAGTTCTTTTGATAATGATTACCATAATTTTTTATTCATTTCCATTCTAACACAGTTCTGTAATACTTTAAATTCACTTCTTTCCTCAATATGTTAACTATAGTTACATCAGTAGATCCACATGTCCTCTATCACTGTTCCCCAAATATACAAAAATATAACCCTATTAACTTTATTTATTTTATAAAAAATTAAAAAAAAAAATAAAGATGGGGTCTCACTTTCTTGCCCAGGCTGGTGTCGAACTTGTGGGCTTCAGTGATCCTCCCACCTCGACCTCCCAAAGTGCTGGGATTACAGGCATGAGCCACTGCGCCTGGCCAACTCTATTAACTTTCAATTATTGCTCATTTCTTCTTTAGCACAGGGCAAAATGTAAATACTTTTTAGAAACTTCAATTCTGTACTTAAGTTTTCATTAGACTCTAGCAGAACCTTAACTCTGAGATGATATACAATAAAATAGTTAAATGGGTGGTTTAATAAGCCAAACAATGCTCTAAATCATGTCATAAACACTGTTGTATGTAAATCTCACAACCTGTGTAGTAATAGCCCATCTTACAGTTGAGGAAGGACAGGCTGGAGAACATTTAGTAGCTTTCAAGTGGCAGATCCAAAACCCAGGTCTGCCAGATCCCAGAGCCCATGCATGGCCTTCACCTCCAGGCTTCCAATGTTGTAGTGCCTCTCCAAACTAAAGACTGTTTCTACCAAAGCATGGGGCAGCAGGAGGGTAGACTGCATCCAGATAATTTATACAAATGAATAAATTATAATGGGATGGAACAGGAATGAGATGGGGAATAAAACCAAGAGCAGACTTCTCTTTGACTGACTCTTTAACATTTTGATATCCTTTGTAAAGGCCCTAAACTTATAAGGCAACTAATCCAGATATTCATTTTGCACAAAATGACCTTAATTAAAATTTTCCGTACCATCAACTATGATGGCAGTCTAAATTCAAAAACTGCTCACTATATAAAAATGAAAAGGAAGCCATACTTACAATAGCCTTGAGCAGAAACCATGCCAAGAAACAGAGAGGACAAATTAGTATGAAGCAAACACAGCAGCCGAGAGAAGGAACAATTTAGTAATTTATGAACAAGTAAAATATATGCACTTTTTTTTTCCTGAGATGGAGTTTCGCTCTTGTCGCCCAGGCTGGAGTGCAGTCGCAAGATCTTGGCTCACTGCAACCTCCACCTCCAGGTTCAAGCAATTCTCCTGCCTCAGCCTCCTGAGTAGGTGGGAGTACAGGCACCTGCCACCATACCCGAATTTTTTGTATTTTTTGTAGAGACAGGGTTTCGCCATGTTGGGCAGGCTGGTCTCAAACTCCTGACCTCAGGTGATTTGTCCATCTCGGCCTCCCAAAGTTCTGGGATTACAGGTGTAAAGTCACAGCGCCCATCCAAGATATGCACTTTTTTTAAAAGAAATGTACATTTTTCTTTTTTCTACAGTCTCCTCATCCTGTCTTGTTCTCTGAAGTTTTATATATTGTGGCTAGCTCAAATTATCCATACAGCTGGACATAACAATGTTTTTCTGCTTCCCTGCTAAAAACAAATGACATAAAAAAAATAATAAAAATGTTCAACCCCTTCTACTCTGACTTAAGATCTCATGAAAGAACTGTGCTTTTGAAAACAGAAGCTGGCAGAAATTATGTTGTTCTTCTCCAGAGGGGACTACTTCCTTTGGCAAGTAGCTTTATGTGTTGCACATTCCTGAGACGCAACACTCTAGGTTAGAGAAAGAGAAAGTAAGACAAAAACATAAAAAAATTTGCTGGGCAAGAACCACATATCCTGTATTGCACTGTTTATTTTTCTAAGCCATTTGGAGGCACGCTTTCAGCTATCTGAATCCTTTCTACATATAGAAAAGAGTTCAGAGCAAAGTTCTGCTTAGTTTACAGCAAGACATCTGGACAGTCAAATAAATGGACTAATTTATGCAAACAGTACTTGACAGGGTTGGCATCTCACTTCTGAAATACATTCTGTTAAAGTAATGGCCCACAGCATATTTAATTAGATTTGATAACCATAGTGATACCTAATCAAGCTATGCCAAATTATGTTCTGAAGAAAAATGCTTTTATTTATGGTTTTTTAAATTTATGTTTTAATGTAAGAGAACCATGCACAATGGCCATGATTGTAACACTGAAGTGTAAGCTGACTCTAATATTTTGCCATTTTTACTTCCTATGTACCACATGCCCTTCCTTCCCTCCCATAACAAATCAATAAAAGTCTCCTATGAATTTGAGAGACCAGAATGGATTTTACATTTATCTCAGTTTAAAGGACCTAGTGATGTCACTGAATTAAGAAATGTTGCCTGCTTTAGTTCATCTGTAAGATACTTAATTAGACTTAACAATATTTTAATACACTAATGGTAGTTTGGTTTCACCTCTTCGTGATTTAGCATTTTGGATAAAAATATGTTTTAAATTTTAATAAGGGCATAAGAAAGTTTAAATGTTGGTGACAATTTTAGGAATCAGAAATCAATCTGGGAATCTAAGAAGGTACGCCAACTTACTAAGGGATGAGCTAACATTACACATGTTAGAATGAAGGGCATGTTGCCAATATACAAGAGATGATGTCTGGAGAAACTCATTAAACTAGGCCATGGCTGAGCTTTTTGTATCTAATATTCTCAAGTTTTAAGTAACATATTTAACTCCTTTTCTTTGGTTCCTTCTGTTTTTATACCCTATTATGTTAATAAAGCTGAACGGAATTAGCTACATCTATAGTTTGGAAGTTAATCCTCCAAAATGACTCTATCAATGGAAACAAACATTTATGCTCAAATGCCAGAGTTTATAGCAAATTACATTGGTAATAGGAAAAAAACAAAACAGCTGGTTGAAGCAAAGACTGATCACCAGAATTTAGTTTTTTCTCCTCTTTACACTATTTTTGAACACTCTAAGTCTTAGTTCTGTTGTTTACTATTCATTATACATATAGGATTTGCAAAATTTGACTTACTTAAACTTTTGTCAGAGACTGATGACTGTGCTACCTGAGCACTGTGATAGAAGGTTAACATGCAGGTGTGAAGAAAGGCAGTCCTTGGCTAATACATTTACCCTATTCTAATCAGAGTGTGCAGAGCTGTGACAGAGACGCAGTGTGCTGGGGGGGATGTAAAAAAAAGGGCCAGTGTTGGAGAAGCAAAGGAGTTAGAGGGATTCAGAAATATAGAGATAATGCAATTCTAGGGATGGCATTATTTTCTTAAATATCACTTTTACATTAAAAATTTCTACTTGAACATTCCAAATTTCCACCAGCAATTTTTTTTTTGACCAAAGGGGAAAAACTCTACCCTTCATCTTTGAATACTGAGTTGAGGACATTTAAAATATAAAGCCTCAATTAATTCCTCAGTTGGTAACAATAAATAAACTTCTAATTCCCAGCAGAGTGAATCTAAAGAAACAATAAAGTAGTATCTAGTCCTTTTTATAAGAGATGTTAGTATAAAGGAAAACACTGTTTCTTTTCTATAACCAATACAATACTAAATTATTTTGATAGAAAATATCAAACAAAAAATAAAAGTTATTTCTCAACATTGTGAAACTGATGGACTATGATTGGTACATATTAAAACTTACATCTTCTGCTTTTGAGCCTTGATCCTGTAAAGATTTTTGTAATTCTTCAACTTGTGACTGTACTTCCAGAAGTCTTTGATTCACCAGCCTAGAAATGAAATGTACATTAATTTTCCAAGTGGTGACTTATGTATGCCTTTTTTTCCTTAGGTTGTCATATTAGTTAGAAAGTATAATTAGCAAAATAGTCTCATGTTACAGCAGTACAGTACAGTAGTGGCCTAATGTCATGAGTAGCAGCTTACTTTTCTGATTATTTTTGGTACTGCTTGAAACTTCAAATGACTTCCAACACAGTGTTTGGGTGGGCACATATTTTAGAACCAATGTACTTAGGCATATTTATTTCTCTGAAGTTCACTTCAATACGTTTATGAAGACTATGTGTCAAAGACTGTGCTCAGCACTAGTATTAAAAGATCTCTGCACCCAGGCAGGGCATGGTGGCTCATGCCTGTAATCCCAGCACTTTGGGAGGCCAAGGTGGACAGACTGCTTGAGCTCAGGAGTTTGAGACCAGCCTGGGCAACATGGTGAAACCCCATCTCTACCAAAAATACAAAAATTAGCCAGGCATGGTGGTGAGCACCTGTAAGTCCCAGCTACTTGTGGGGCTGAGGCGAAAGGATTGCTTGAGCCCAGGAGGTTAAGGCTGAACTGAGCTGTGTTCATCCCACTGCACTCCAGTCTTGGCGACAGAGTTAGACCCTGCCTCACAAAAAAAAAAAAAAAAAAATCCCTGTACTCACGGAATTAAAGTCTCATGGGGAGGCAAAAGTGTAAAAAATAAAATACAATCAGATAAAAACTTCAAAGTAGTACACAGATGCATACAAAAATAATAGTTGGTCAAAAAAACAATAACTCTCTGGAGGATTTAAAATACGCTGAACTTGAAATGAGACTAGAACAATAAATAAAACACCAGTGGGTTAAGGGTAGAAAGGAGATTCAAGACAGAGGTCAGTATGTCCAAAGTACGCAGAAAAATGAGAGGATGCAGTGAATTTAGGAATGGTATGGAGGCAAGTATGTTACGAGAGGACGAATGGCTGGAGAGAAACTGGGGGAAAAGGAGATCAGCACAACCCTGTATAGAATGCAAAGTATTTGCTGGGATTATCCTGTAATCAGTAAGCCTCAAGTCAGGATGAAACTGGAATAACTCAGACAACCTTCAATAATGCTGATTTCACGGCTTGACTTTCTTTTCTTTTCTTTTCTTTTTTTTTGAGTTAGAGTCTCACTCTATCACCCAGGCTGGAGTGCATGGTGTGATCTCGGCTCACTGCAACCTCTGCCTCCTGTGCTCAAGCGATTCTTGTGCCTGAGCCTCCCAAGTAGCTGGGATTACAGATGCATACCACCACGCCTGGCTAATTTTTGTATTTTTAGTAGAGACAGGATTTCACTATGTTGGTCAGGCTGGTCTCAAACTCCCGATCTCAGGTGATCCACCTGCCTTGACCTCCCAAAGTGCTGGGATTACATGTGTGAGCCACTGTGCCCGGCCCAAAGCTTGACTTTCGTAAACTCTCTAGGTCATGATGCAACATTCAGGAGACCAACTTGCTTCCAAGGTCTTGAGTGATATTGAAGGATTGTAAGAAGGGGAAACCATGGTCAGAGAGATCATACAGGTATTATGTCAAGACAGATTACTTTAGTTTTAAAATGGAAGATACTATTAAAAAGGTTCAAGGGCAGGCATGAAGATGAGAGGAAGCTGTTATTACTAAATATGCCTGAAATAGAAAGGTATAGTGGAGGAACTATCTTGAGAAAAGGCAAAAGAATACAAGGATTTTGGTATTCACTGAGGAAGGCAAGACAGGAGGAACAGGATGAGAAAGAAACACAAGGATCTGATTTTAAATTTGTTGAAAATGAAATGCTTAGAAATCTGTCAAACAGCTAGATACCTCAATCTAAAGCACAGAGAAGACTGAGCTAAACATACAGATTTGGGAGCCATTTGGAGTTCACGGAGGCCACAAGCAAAGATGTCATTGTCTAGGAAGAGTATGAAAAATAGTGTAAAAGACTAACAAAGATGGCCCATGGAGGATCAACCAAGGGGTAGAAACAGGAACCTCATCCTGAAGAATATCAGACAATGAGAGAGCACATAAGAGAAGGGTATTATTGAAATAAAAAATGTGAAGAAAGATGAACTGAATAACAACACTGAATATAGTAGAAAGATGAGAAAAAATAACGTCTTGAGTGCTGCTACTAGGTTGGCCATTTAAGAAATGACTGGTTATCTTAGTAAGAAATACTTCTGTGAAATGATAGTAATAGAAGCCAGACTGCTCCAAATTAAAAACAAAACAGGGCAACGACTGTTTAGAATCCAAACAGCCAAAATGTTTAATAAGAAATTTTTTTACTTAAATTATAAGAAATTATAGGTTTATAATTTAGAAAGGATCTCAGTAAAAGTTTAATTAAAGCTATAATAACTTTTCACATCAAGGCAAAAAATCCGAGTGGTTCTGAGTGACAAAAGAATAAATTATCTTAAAAATCCACATTCAATATGGGACACAGGTCCGTAAACACACTACTAGTAATACTGTAATACTGTTCAATCTTTCCGGAAAGCAAAATGGAAATCCAACTAAAAGATTATTTTAACTATCCATCTTAGTCATTTTTGAGATTATTTCATCAAACAACACTGTAAGCCTACTAGGTGGAAGCCATTGTAAACATCATAAAACACAATCCAGTGTGCTCCAAGATGTTCTTTGGAATGGTTTAAAACAGCTAAATTCCCTCAATAGGGAATAGATGAGCAAAAGTAGTAATATAACTGTTAAAGTATGAAGTATGTAAGCAGCATGCCTATAAGAAA
Source organism: Cacajao melanocephalus (assembly GCA_963573385.1). Lineage (NCBI taxonomy): Eukaryota > Metazoa > Chordata > Mammalia > Primates > Pitheciidae > Cacajao > Cacajao melanocephalus. The sequence continues at coordinate 14,386 of CAUYLG010010537.1, read as the reverse complement.
ATACATATTTTTAAAAGTACATCTATAAAATACTCAAAAAACTGAAATAATATCAAGCATATTCTCTAAACACAATAAAACTAGAAATCAGTAACAAAAGAAATTGTGGCAACTATACAAACACATGGAAATTAAATAATATGTTCCTGAATGACCAGTAAGTCAATGAAAAAATCAAGAAGGAAACAGAAAAATCTATTGCAACAAATAATAATGGAAACACAACATACCAAAACCTATGGGATACAGCAAAAGCAGTCCTAAGGGGAAATTTATGGGTATAAGCACCTACATCAAAAAAAAGAGAAAACTTTCAAATAAACAACCTAACAATGCCACTTAAGAAACTAGAAATGGAAGAACAAACCAAACCCAAAATTAGTAGAAGAAATAATAAAGATCAGAGCAGGCTGGGCATGGTGGCTCACACCTGTAACCCCAGCACTTTGGGAGGCCAATGTGGGAAGATCACTTGAGGTCAGGAATTCGAGACCACCCCGGCCAACATGGCAAAACCCAATCTCTACTAAAAATACAAAAATTAGCCAGCTGTGGTGGTGCATGCCTGTCGTTCAAGCTACTCCAGAGGCTAAGGCAGGAGAATCGTTTGAACCCAGGAGGCAGAGGCTGCAGTGAGCCGAGCTCATGCCATTGCACTCCAGCCTGGCGACAGAGTGAGACTCTGTCTCAAAACAAACAAATAAATAAAAAATAAAAGTAAAAAATAAGGATCAGAGCAGAAATAAATGAATTTGAAATGAAGAAAATACAAAAGAACAACAAAACAAAAACCAGTCTTTTAAAAAGATAAATTAAATTGACAAACCTTTAGCCAGACTAAGAAAAAAAGAGAAAAGACCCAAACAAATAAAATCAGAGATGAAAAATGAGATATTACAACTGATACTGGAGAAATTAAAAGGATTATTGCTGGTTACTATGAGCAACTATATGCCAAAAAATTTAAAAATCTAGAAGAAATGGATCAATTCAGAGACACATACAACCTACTCAGATTAAATAATGAAGAAATCCAAAACCTGAACAGACCAATAGCAAGCAATGAGACTGAAACCATAATAAAACGTCTCCCAATAAAGAAAGGTCCCAGATCCGCTGACCTCACTGGCGAATTCTACAAAACAATTAAGGAAGAACTAATACCAATCCTACTCAACTATTCTGAAAAACAGAGGAGGAAGGAATACCTCCAAACTCATTCTACCTGGCCAGTATTACTCTGATACCAGAGCCAGACAAAGACACATCAAAAAACAAAACAAAACTACAGGCCAGGCACGGTGGCTCATGCCTGTAAACCCAACACTTTGGGAGGCTGAGGCAGGCGGATCACCTGAGGTCAAGGGTCTGAGACCAGCCTGGCCAACATGGTGAAACCCTGGCTCTACTAAGCCACTGCACTCCAGCTTGGGTGACAGAATAAGAACCTATCTTTAAAAAAAAAAAAAGTATAGGCCAACGTAACCAATTGATATTGATGCAGAAATCCTCAATAAAACACTAGCAAACCAAATTCAACAACACATTAAAAAGATCATTTATTATGACCAAGTGGCATTGATCCCAGGTATGCAAGGATGGCTCAACATACTCGTATCAACTAATGTGACACATTGTATCAACAGAATGAAGGACAAAAACCATATGATCATTTCAATTGATGTTGAAAAAACATTTGATAAAATTCAACATCCATTCATGATAAAAACCTTAAAAACACTGGGTATAAAAGGAATATACTTCAACATAATAAAAGTTACATACAAGAGACCCATAGCTAGTATAGTACTGAATGGAGAAAAACTGGAAGTTTCTCCTCTAAGATCAGGAACAGGACAAGGATGCTCACTTTCACCCTGTTATTCAAACACAGTACTAGAAGTCCTAGCTAGAGCAATCAGACAAGATAAACAAGAGAAAGAAATAAACGGCATCCAAATTACAAAGGAAGAAGTCAAATTACAAATCAACATACAAAAATCAGTAACATTTCTTTTTTCTTTTTTTGAGGCAGAGTCTTGCTCTGTCACCCAGGCTGGAGTGTTGTGGCGCCATCTTGGCTCACTGCAACCTCCACCTTCTGGGTTCAAGGGATTCTCCTGACTCAGCCTCCCAAGTAGCTGGGACTACAAATGACCACCACTATGCCCAGCAAATTTTTGTAATTTTAGTAAAGACGGGGTTTCACCATGTTGGCCAGGCTGGTCTCAAACTCCTGACCCTTGTGATCTGCCCACCTTGGTCTCCCAAAGTACTGGGATTACAGGTGTGAGCCACTGCGCCCAACTGCAAAAATCAGTAACAGTTCTATATGCCAACAGCAAACAATCTGAAAAAGAAATAAAGAATCCCATTTATGATCGCTACCGATGAAATGAAATACCTAGGAATTAAGCAAAGAAGTGAATTATCTCTACAATTAAAACTATAAAACACGGATGCAAGAAACTGAAGACATAAAAAAATGGAAAGATATTCTATGTTCATGAATTAGAAGAATCAGTATTGTTAAAATGTCCATGACAGGTGTGGTGGCTCACACCTGTAATCCTAGCTCTTAGGGAGGCAGAGACGGGAGGATAGCTTGAGCCCAGGAGTTTGAGACCTGCCTGGGCAATTTAGTGAGACCCAGTTATCTACTAAAAGAAAAAAAAAAGTACTCAGTATGTCCAAGTTCCATAATTTGGCATATTGTTGGCCAGGCGTGGTGGCTCACACCTGTAATCTCAGCACTTTGGGAGGCTGAGGTGGGTGGATCACCTGAGCTCAGGAGTTTGAGACCAGCCTAGCCAACATGGTAAAACCCTGTCTCTACTAAAAATACAAATATTAACTGGGTGTGGTGGCACACGTCTGTAATCCCAGCTACTAGTAAGACTGAGGCAAGAGAATCTCTTAAACCTGGGAGGTGGAGGTTTCAGTGAAGTGAGATTACGTCAGTGCACTCCAACCTGGGTGACAGAGGGAGACTTCATCTCAAAAAAAAAAAAAAAAAAAAAAGTCCATACTACCCAAAGCTATCTACAGATTCAATGCAATCCCTATCAAAATACCAATGAAATTCTTCACAGAAATAGAGAAAAAAATCCTAAAATTTATATGGAACTACAAAATACCCAGAACAGCCAAAGCTATCCTAAGAAAAAAAAAAAAATGGAGGAATCACGCTACCTGACTTCAAATTATACTACAGAACTATGGTAACCCAAACAGCATGGCACTGCCATAAAAACAGACACATAGACCAGTGGAACAAAACAGAGAACTCAGAGATAAATCTACATATCTACAGTGAACTCATTTTGACAAAGGTGCCAAGAACATATTCTGGGGAAAGGGCAGTCCCTTCAACAAATGTGCTAGGAAAACTACATATCCCTATGTAAAATAATGAAACTAGACCCCTATCTCTTGCCATATAAAAAAATCAAATCAAAATGGATCAAAGATTTAAATCTAAGACTTGAAACTATGAAACTACTAAAACAAAACTGGAGAAACGCTCCAGGACATTGGTGTGGGCAAAGATTTCTTGACTAATACTCTATAAGCCCAGGGAACCAAAGCAAAAAGCAACAAACGGGATCACATCAAGTTAAAAGGAAACAAATCAGCAAAGTGAGAGATAACCCACAGAATGGGAGAAAATATGTGCAAATTCCCCATCTGACAAGGGATGACTAACCAGAATATATAAGGAGCTGAAACAACCCTACAGGAAAAGCTCTAATTATCCTATTTTTAAAATAGGCAAAAGGAAGGCTGGGTGTAGTGTCTCATCCCTGTAATCCCACCACTTTGGGAGGCTGAGGTGGGTGAATTGCTTGAGCCCAGGAGTTCAAGACCAGCCTGGGCAACATGACAAAACCCCATCTCTACAAAAAAATTTTTAAAAATTAGCTGGGCATGGTGGCACATGCCTGCAACCCCAGCTGCTTGGAAGATGAGGCAGGAGGATCACTTAAGCCCGGGACATTGAGGCTGCGGTGAACTGTGATTGTGCCACTGCACTCCAGCCTGGGTAATGGAGTGAGATCCTGTCTCAAAACAAAAAAAGATAAAAGTCCTAAACAGATATTTCTCTGAAGAGGCTGGGCATGGTGGTTCATGCCTATTAATATCAGCACTTTGGGAAGCTGAGGCAGAAGGATCCCTCGAGTCCAGGAGTTTGAAACCAGGCTGGGCAACATAGGGAGACCCTGTCTCTCCAGAAAATTAATAAACTAGCTGGGCATGGTGGTGTTTGCCTATAGTCCCAGCTACTCAGAGGCTAAAATGGGAGGACAGCTTGAGCCTGGGAGGTCGAGGCTACAGTGAGCTGTTATCATACCACTGCACTCCAGTCTGGGTGATAGAGTGAGATCCTGTCTCAAAAATTAATAATAAAAAACAAAAAAAAATTAATAGGCACAGAAAACGTGGTATGTGTAGATGTAGACAATGGAGCACTATTTAGCCATAAAAAAGAATTAAAGCCTATCATTTGTAAAAACATGGATGAAACTGAAGGTCATTAAGTTAAATAAACCAGGCACAGAAAGACAAACTTTGTATGCCCTCACTTATTTGTGGGAGCTAAAAATTTTAAAAACTGAACTCATGGAGCTAGAGTAGAAGGATAGTTACCACAGGCTGGGAAGGGTAGTGGGGAGAGGTAGGGAGGGTTAATAGGTACATAGAAATAGAAAGAATTAATAAGATCTAGTATTTGCTAGCGTAACAAAGTGACTATAGTAAAAAAGTAATGTAATTGTACATTTAAAAATAACTAAAATAGTATAATGGGATTTGTTTGTAACATAAATGATAAATGCTTGAGATGATGTATACCCCATTTACCCCAATATGATTATTATGCACTGCATGCCTGTATCAAACTATCTCCTGTAACCCATAAAACCTACTATGTACCCACAAAAATAAAAAATAAATAAAAAAGTTCATCTACAAAATAAATGAGGATTATAATGCCTACCTCATGGGTTGTTTAAAAGACTGAGATAATATATAAAGTGTGTCGGCCAAGCACGGTGGTTCACTACTGTAATCCCAGCACTTTGGGAGGCTGAGGTGAGCTGATCACAGGTCAGGAGTTCCAGACCAGCCTGGCCAATATCATGAAAATCTATTTCTACTAAAAATATAAAAATTAGCCAGGTGTGGTGGCAGGCTCCTGTAGTCCCAGCTCCTTGGGAGGCTGAGGCAGGGGCAGCGCTTGACCCCAGGAGATGGAGATTGCAGTGAGCCAAGATCGCACCACTGCACTCCAGCCTGGATGACAGAGCAAGACTCCATCTCCAAAAAAAAAAAAAAAATACACACACACACACACACACACACATATAAAGTGTGTCTAGCAGAGTCGCTGCACATTGCAGATATTTTATCAATTGTGAATTGCCTCTACCTTCTTTCTCTCACTTTAGGGAATGATATAGTTAACATTTTAATCAAAGTCTAATTGCTAAATACATACAGTTGTGAGATACAGCAGGGAGGGTGAGCTTGAGATCACAGAACACTCTGAGAGGTACAGAAACAAGATCAGGTCTACTCTGACAGAATTTCTGGGGAATACTGATGTGGCTCTCCTCTCAACCCTCCACCCTCTTCTAATAGTGTTTGAGGATTGGCAGGTATTACAGATTCGGTAAAAGTGCTCACTCTTGGGAAAACTAATTGTTAAGGACTTTAGAGGTCTATGACAGACTTTGCCATCTAACAGGTGATATACATGGGCAGTGAGCAAACTGTAACAGACTCAGTGGGACCCAGTGTTGAAAACTAGTAGGAGATTAAGCTAGAGTCAAGGTAATATAAATACTCATTAAATTCAGTAAGAACAAACTTAAAGTAAGTCACTTAGGAGAAAAAGCATCCTGTGAGAGGAAAACAAGAAAAGGAATAAATATTGTGCAAACGTAGTAGAAGATAAATTGGCAAGAAAGAGAGTATGGAGGCCAGGCGCAATGGCTCACGCCTGTAATCCCAGCACTTTGGGAGGCCGAGGCGGGCAGATCACGAGGTCAAGAGATCGAGACCATCCTGGCCAATATGGTGAAACCCCGTCTCTACTAAAAAATACAAAAATTAGCTGGGCATGGTGGCGCGCGCCTGTAGTCCCAGCTACTTGGGAGGCTGAGGCAGGAGCATGCTTGAACCTGGAAGGCAGAGGTTGCAGTGAGCCGAGCTCACGCCACTGCACTCCAGCCTGGCGCCTGAGCGAGACTGTCTCAAAAAAAAAAAAAAAAAAGAAAGGGAGTATGGATTAGGTATGGACACTTTGGAGTCAGGCAGTCAGGGTCTGAGTCTTAGTTTCCTCATCTGTAAAACTTCCATAAAGTAAGAAAGGATGTTTAAAACCTCCAGCACAATGCCTGAGACAAACAGGTGCTCAGTAAATACTGTTATTATCATTACTGTTATAAATAACAGGTAGCCATAATCTAAAAGTTATTTATCATCAGTGTTGTAATTTAATAAACAATCACAACACTAAGTTGTACCCAGCAGTAAGTCACACAGGAACTTAGGAGGTGATTAGTCATCCACAGACATGGACATTGTATAATGACAATTGGCTGTCCTGTCTCTGGTAAAAAGAGCAATAATTATAAAGCCTGTGAGAAACAATGCAAAGCAGTAAGAAGAAAGTTGTGGGTGATTTTTCACTTAAAAAAAAAAATTAGGGTAGGAAGAGACCTATCCTAATTTTTAACTTACCCTGATTACAATGGCTAAAATACAGCCCAGAGGCAAAGGATGAATGAGGCAAACATCAGACACTTTCACCAGTGGGATGTCTGCCCGCCAGCTGCTCCTGCAATTCCCCCTGCTCCACTGTCTCCATTTCCCACTTTTTCTGCGTACTTTAAAAAAAAATCCCCCATTCTCTAGACTCCTAAGAGTTCGTGTAAAATTTTCTCATTCTGTTTATGCTTGATGGTGCTCTTATAATCACCCTAGCATTTATACTGATTTATACTGTTTGTCGATTTATGCTGTTTATCTCAGTAACTTTAAAATGTAAAGCTACAGAAAGAAGAGTAGGATGAGTACAACTGTCATAGCAATTGTGACTCCTAAGATTGACTTCCATCTGGGAGAGGCCAAATCAATTATTTAAAATAAACAAAGAATTTGCAATGTAAGGTGAGCTATGGAGCTATTAATAAAAATTTCAAATCCTTCAAAAATGACAGAGTATCACTGCAGTAAAACAGAAACAAAGCAAAACAAAACAAAACAAAACAAAAACGGAATATTTGGGATCTAAGAAACATTTCCAAAAAGGAAAAGAACATAAACACAGTCACAACAAAATATAAATGTAGCCCTTGTCAGAGTAAGTCACTGATTTTAAAGTAAGTGACTTTGAATAAGTGAATGGCACCATGTTGCTGAAAACGTACAAGCAGAAAAGTGATTTTCTTGTTAATTTTGCAGATTCTAAATTCTTAAAATAAGTGAGTTGTTCTTAAGATGAATCATTTCCTTTTAGGGTCATAAAAAATAACATATTAGAAGAAAAATGCTTTGTCAATACAATTATGAGGGAGTTACTGCTCTCCCCACACCAACAGAGCTCAAACACACTGGCCTATGGAAACGGTAAACTCTATTACCCCGACACAGACTATGAACTGAAATTCTTATGAAAGACTTAATTACAGGATTTTTTAAATTCCTCTAGTTTTAATTAGTGATTAGAAAGGGTAAATAGGGTAAACCCTATTTCCTCAACACTGACTGTGAATTGAAATTCTTGTGAAAGACTGAATTATCAGATTTTTAAAAATCTTCTAGTTTTAATTAGTGATTAGAAAGGGTACATGGTAGAGCCCTGGTATCATTTTGCATGAAGTGAAGAGGACAACACCATTCTAAAAAGGCACAATGTTTTTTGACAAGGCTGCCCAAAAGTGGAGAAACAGATTTGAGTCCTCTTAACGGGAAAGAGAACAGCACATAACCATTTTTCAATCTACAACTCAGATCTTTGTTGTTGTTGTTGTTGTTGTTTTTTGAGACAGAATTTTGCTCTAATTGCCCAAGCTGGAGTGCAGTGGTATGATTTCGGCTCACTGGAACCTCCACCTCCTGGGTTCAAATGATTCTTCTACCTCAGCCTCCTGAGTAGCTGGGATCACAGGCACGCACCACCAAGCCTGGTTAAGCTTTGCTTTTTTTTTAGACAGAGTTTTGTTCATCACCCAGGCTGGAGTGCAATGGCACGACCTTGGCTCACTGCAACCTCTACTTCCCAGGTTTAAGCAATTCTCCTGCCTCAGCCTCCCAAGTAGCTGGGACCACAGGGAAGTGCCACCATGCTCAGCTAATTTTAAAATTTTTTTAGTAGAGATGGGGTTTCACCATGTTGGCCAGGCTGGTCCTGAACTCCTGACCTCAGGTAATCTACCCACCTCAGCCTCCCAAAGTGCTGGGATTACAGGCGTGAGCCACCACAAAATATAAATGCCCAGACATTTTTGCATTTTTTATAGAGATGGAGTTTCATTCACCATGTTGCCCAGGCTGGTCTTGAACTCCTGGGCTCAAGTGATCTGCCCTCCTTGGTCTCCCAAAGTGCTGGGATTACAGGCATGAGCCACCATGTCCTGCTAGATCTTTGTTTAAGGGATTAAGAATCAAGGCAAATAGGGAAAACTTGTAGCCAGATACGGCCACTGATAATACTCTACCTATTCTCTGTCTCCAGTTCATTCTTGCGTAGATTTGCATCATCTAGAAGGCTCTGCAATAAGGCTATTTTTTCATTGTCCGAACCTTCTTGGTTAAGTTTTAACATCTTATTCTCATGCTGAAGACGAATAAGTTTCTCCCTGAATGAGCAAAATAAAAACTAAATATTATATACACAGTCATTTGGTGCATTAACATTCAATACAGGTATCAAATCCAGCTAAGCACTCTTACAAATTTAATACCAGAATAGAAATGAAAAACAAAGAACTTGCAACAAATTCAGCTATTATAGCTGGCAAAGATATTACATTTCAGATTTTATATATTTTCTTTATAGAATGGATTAATATGAAAATAATATAGTCTCTAAATATGATTTGTAATGAATGTGATTTCAAAATCCTATTTCTTCTCTGATTTAAATATTTAAGCTATGAATGCATTTATTTATTTATGTGATTCTTATCAGAGAAAATCTCTAATGCTATGCTCTTAAGTTACCAATCATTTGGTTGCAAGATATTATATTCAACAAGAATCACTTCAACACATTCAGTCTACCCATTCCTGTAGATATGTAAAATTAAATTCTTGAAACAAGCCAGATCATTACAATCAGGTTATTGGACTGCATTGTTTTGGACTCTGCATATGTCAAAAGCTTAACATTAAGGGATATTAAAAACATATCTATACAGAACTTGCCACCACATTTTCGGCAGGGACAATATAATTAAATGTTAGTTCATATGAAGACATACTTGTTAAAGATATAATTCATTCTTTTCTTTACACAGGGTCATCTGTAGAGGGCCCCATAAAGATAGTGTGAACAGATACCAGATACTAAGAAAAGCTGTGGAAAAGCTTCTTGTGGAAAAAGAAAAATCAAGAAAGAAACATGCACACACAAACATTGCTCTTATTTTGTAAACACAATAAATCTTATAAAGTATTCTTAGTTTTGCTACTGAAAAGATGAACCAAATTTGTGATCTAATTCAAGCAACTATTTAGAATTTGATGCATTTTATTACGGGCAACATGGACTTTATATTTTTCAGTTACAAAGTAAAGACACACATTGTAAAAAAAATAAATAAATAAAATAAAATAAAATATAAACCCTCCGTAACTATGGTGCAAAATGACTACTGCTGAAATATGGCCTTCTAATCCTATGCACATATACACACAAACGGAATCACACAGTACTTTTTACATTGGTGCCTGCTATTTACACCTAAAATTTCACAATCTTTTTATATCATTAAATATATTTGAATATTTTAAATGACATGGCATTAAAATCACTACTTATTTAACAAATGCCCATTTTTGGGGTATTTAGATGGGTATCAATTTTGAGCTTTAAACAAGTTAGTAAGATCTTTTTTTTTTGAGATGAAGTCTTGCTCCCGTAGTGCAGGCTGGAAGCACAGTGGCGAGATCTTGGCTGATGCAACCTCCACCTTCCAGGTTCAAGCAATTCTTCTTCCTCAGCCTCTTTAGTAGTTGGGATTACAGGCATGTGCCACCATGCCCAGCTAATTTTGTAGTTTTAGTAGAGACAGGGTTTTACCATGTTGGCCAGGGTGGTCTCAAACTCCTGACCTCAAGTAATCCACCTGCTTCGGCCTCCCAAAGTGCTAGGATTACAGGGATGAGCCACCGTGCCCGGCCAAGATTAGCTTTATAAATATACTTTTCTGTATATCCTTAGTTACTTCCTTAGGATTAACTCCCAGAAAAGTAATTTTTGGATCAAAAGATACGTGCATTTTTAAACAGACACATCCTACCAATCCCCTCAAAAGAAAGGTCTTACCACTTTAATCTTTTTTCCTTAGTTTATGAGATTTCCAATTTGTCCACACCCTTAACATAAATAAAACATATCAAATATTAACCCACTGTCTAAAACATGTTACAAAATTTTCATCCCAGTTTATCATTTTTCCTTGATAGCTCTCTTCTGGACATAGAGCCAATTTTAATTTGTATCTAGTCATACTCAGAAAAGTCATATTTGTTGAATCTTTATCATCATTCTTTTTTTTTGCAGACAGAATCTAGCTGTCATCCAGGCTGGAGTGCCAAGGTGCCAGCCTGGCTCACTGCAACCTCTGCCTCCCAGATTCAAATGATTCTCATGCCTCAGCCTCCTGAGTACCTGGGATTATAGGCATGTGCTACCACGTCCTAATTTTTTTGTATTTAGTAGAGATGGGGTTTTGCCACGTTCGTCTGGATGATCTTGAACTCCTGGCCTCAAGTGATCTGCCTGCCTTGGCCTCCCAAAGTGCTGGCACTGCAGGTGTCTGGCCTATCATTGTTCTTAGCTTAAAAAAACCAACTGTATTACCAATAAGCTTCCTTAAAAACTGTCGATTGTTTTGGACATAACCACTTATTTATAAATGTTCATAAACATGTGTTCATTTATTCAACAAATCTTACTGGTTCAATTACAAAGTAGCATATCAGATGTCAGAAAAGAAAAAGACACACAAGACACTCCCAGACTTGGTGCTGCTTTACACTCCTTTCGTCTGTCCTTCTTATTATTATTACTTGTTTGAGACACAGTCTTGCTCTTATTGCCTAGGCTGGAGTGCAATGGCACAATCTCAGCTCACTGCAACCCCCACCTCCTGGGTTCAAGCAATTCTCCTACCTCAGCCTTCCGAGTATCTGGGATTAAAGGGATGCACCACCATGCCCAGCTAATTTTGTATTTTTAGTAGCGACGGGCTTTCTCAATGTTGGTCAGGCTGATCTCAACTCCTGACCTCAGGTGATCCACCCACCTTGGCCTCCCTGGGATTACAGGCCACGGCACCCGGCCTACTTTTCATTTTTATATATAAAGCTAGTTATGCATAAAAACAGATGGAACTGGCTGGGCGCGGTGGCTCGTGCCTGTAATCCCAGCACTTTGGGAGGCTGAGGTGGGCAGATCACGAAGTCAGGAGATTGAGAACATCCTAGGCAACATGGTGAAAACTCGTCTCTACTAAAAATACAAAAAATAGCTGGGTATGGTGGCATGTGCCTGTAATCCCAGCTACTTGGGAGGCTGAGGCAGGAGAATCGTTTGAACCGGGGAGTTGGGAGGTTTCAGTGAGCTGAGATCGTACCACCGTACTCCAGTCTGGTGACAGAACAAGACTCTGTCTCAAAAAAATAAAAATAAAAATAAAAATAAAAATGGAACTGGCTGTGTGCAGTGGCTCACGCCTGTAATCCCAGTAGTTTGGGAAGGCAAGGTGGGCAAATTCAGCTCAAGGAGTTCAAGACCAGGCTAGGAAACATGGCAAAACCCAGTCTCTACAAAAAATAGCCAGGTGTAGTGGCACATGCCTAAGATCCCAGCTACTAATTAGGCTGAGGTAGGAGGATTGCTTGAGTCCAAAAGGTCAAGGCTGCAGTGAGCCATGATTGTGCCACTGCACTCCAGCCTGGGTGACCGACCTTGCCTCCAAATAAATAAATAAATGGAAATTTTTAAATGCTGTGATTAAAAATATAAGGTATTACTGAGGAAAGAGTAGTGAAGGTGGGAAGTCATTTCCTCCTGTCTATAGCATTATATCTTTCCCAGACCTTTCCATGTGGTTAGCAGATAAATCTTAGTAACTAATGATTTTACATGCTGATAGCTAAACATAACCATTGTCTACAGGCCAAGTGTCTTCATTGCTTAATGTTTGCTGAGTTTACTCAAGCTCAGGACATGATTGCTGGCTTTATGTGTGAAAGACTGTCTTACTGAAGTGAGCACATCAATTTTCTGTAGGCCCAGTTGAAGAAAGCGTCTAACATTGAAGGAATGTATTCTCTTTCCAGGTCCACAAGGGGGCGTAGTTTTAAGGGCAAGAACTTCCCACCACCATGACCCCCTCCCATCTCTCTCCATCTGGGAGATTTAACGGTTTATGTTTAAATTTTGCAGGTCGGGAAGAAACTAAGAGTCAATCACCCCAACAGAAGTTTAAAGGAACTCCTTTCATTGGCCAGAGGAACTCGAGGAGGTGGGAATTTCTCCCAGCATAAATTCCCCTGCTCCTTCACCCACAACGGATTTCCAGCTCTCCGGAATCCCCTCTCACATAGTGGGAGCTCTTTCCCCTCCCAGATTTCCCCTCTGGGGTCCCGCTTCTATATGCTCTTCCTGGAAGTTTTCTCTCTTCTTCTCCTTTTTCTCTCTCTGCCTAAATAAATCACATTCTACAAACACTTTTGAGTTTGGCATTTACTTTCACAAGCACACTGTGCCATGGTCTCCTCTCCCATTCTTGGGGAGTGATAGACCAAGAACCTGGAGAAACATCCTCTCAGGGGAACTGAGGGCTCCCCTGAACCCGAACATGTTGAAAACATAAAAATTTAACACTGAATTCATGTTTAAAGTGTCAGTAAGAAAGAATAAGGAAATGACCCTCTTCCTACTATAGAGAAGTAAGTTTTTTCCAGGAATACTGTTCAGTGTGTGAACACCACGATCTCCTTACCTGATTTCAGGTGTAACAATCTCTGCAGCTAGGCTGTCTGAAGACTCCTGACTTCCCAGAGGCATTAACCCTGCAAATATACAAACATAAATATAAGGCTAACTGAAAACACAGTCATACAACTTCAATATGAAATCCTACTTTGAGCATTAATTTTTAACAGCAAAAATCATTTTCTCAAGTAAAAGACCATGTCACAGTGGCCTTAAAATATTATTATTAGTATTTTACCATTTTAACCATTTTTAAATGTATAATAGAGTGGCATTCAGTATATTTACAATGTTGTGTAACCATCACTGCTACTTATTTTCAAAACTTTTTCATCATCCACATCACAAATTCTATAACCATTAAGCAATAATTCTCTATTTCTCCCTCCCCTACTTTTTTATTGAGACCAAGTCTCACTCTGTTGCCCAGGCTGGAGTGCAATGGCACAATCTTGACTCACTGCAACCTCTGCCTCCTGGGTTCAGGTAATTCTTCTGTTTCAGCCTCCCAAGTAGCTGGGATTATAGGAGCCTGCCACCATGCCTGACCAATTTTCTGTATTTTTACATAAGACAGGTTTTACCATCTTGGCCAGGCTGGTCTCGAATTCCTCACTTTAGGTGATCTGGTAGCCTCGGCCTCCCAAAGTGCTGGGATTACAGGCGTGAGCCACTGCGCCCAGCCTTATTTTTTAAATGTAATGATGTAACACACATAGCTCTCTGTCAGGTATATAGAAAATATACCTTATTCTTTTAAATGGCTCTACTGTATACAGTTGGATAAGAATACTATTCCTGTATTACTGAACTTTCAGGTTGTTTCAAAATGTCACTATTAGAAATAATGCTTTAATTCATTAGGGTAAATTTAATTCCTAAGAGCAAAAGTGCTAGATCAAAGGATACATACACAAAGAGGGTGTCCTAGTCCATTTTCTGTTGCTTATAACAGAATAACTGAAACTGAGTTATTTATAAGAAACACTATTTTTGGCTGGGTGTGGCAGCTCATGCCTGTAATCTCCAAGCACTTTGGGAGGCCTAGGTGGGCAGATCGCTTGAGCTTAGGAGTTCGAGCCCAGAGCAAGACCTATGGTCTTTGTAGATGGTGACTTTTGGATGGGGTCTCTGAGTGGACGTCCTTTTTGT